>CAWVNZ010002215.1:0-63578 GCA_963930735.1 Dioctria linearis | reverse complement strand
TAAAATTTGCGACAGTAAAAAATTATTTTTTGAATAATTTACTATAGAAAAGGCAATCCCTGGCGTAATTAAAATTTGCGACAGTAAAAAATTATTTTTTGCAAAATTTACTGTAGGAAAGGCAATCCCTGGCGTAATTAAAATTTGCGACAGTAGAAAATTATTTTTTGAATAATTTACTATAGAAAAGGAAATCCCGTGGCGTAATTAAAATTTGCGACAGTAGAAAATTATTTTTTGAATAATTTACTATAGAAAAGGCAATCCCTGGCTTATTTAAAATTTGCGACAGTAAAAAATTAATTTGTGAGAAATTTACTATAGAAAAGGCAATCCCTGGGATATTTAAAATTTGCGACAGTAAAAAATTATTTTTTTTGCAAAATTTACTATAGAAAAGGCAATCCCTGGCGTATTTAAAATTTGCGACAGTAAAAAATTATTTTTTGAATAATTTACTATAGAAAAGGCAATCCCTGGCGCAATTAAAATTTGCGACAGTAGAAAATTATTTTTTGAATAATTTACTATAGAAAAGGCAATCCCTGGCGGATATAAAATTTGCGATAGTAAAAATTATTTTTTGAATAATTTACTGTAGAAAAGGCAATCCCTGGCGTAATTAAAATTTTCGACAGTTGAAAATTATTTTTTGAATAATTTACTGTAGAAAAGGCAATCCCTGGCGCAATTAAAATTTGCGACAGTTGAAAATTATTTTTTGAATAATTTACTATAGAAAAGGCAATCCCTGGCGTATTTAAAATTTGCGACAGTAAAAAATTATTTTTTGAATAATTTACTATAGAAAAGGCAATCCCTGGCGTAATTAAAAGTTGCGACAGTAGAAAATTATTTTTTGAATAATTTACTATAGAAAAGGCAATCCCTGGCGGATATAAAATTTGCGATAGTAAAAAATTATTTTTGAATAATTTACTATAGAAAAGGCAATCCCTGGCGTAATTAAAATTTGCGACAGTTGAAAATTATTTTTTGAATAATTTACTGTAGAAAAGGCAATCCCTGGCGTAATTAAAATTTGCGACAGTTGAAAATTATTTTTTGAATAATTTACTATAGAAAAGGCAATCCCTGGCGTATTTAAAATTTGCGACAGTAAAAAATTATTTTTTGAATAATTTACTATAGAAAAGGCAATCCCTGGCGTAATTAAAATTTGCGACAGTAGAAAATTATTTTTTGAATAATTTACTATAGAAAAGGCAATCCCTGGCGTATTTAAAATTTGCGACATTAAAAAATTATTTTTTGAATAATTTACTATAGAAAAGGCAATCCCTGGCGTAATTAAAAGTTGCGACAGTAGAAAATTATTTTTTGAATAATTTACTATAGAAAAGGCAATCCCTGGCGCAATTAAATTTTGAGACAGTAGAAAATTATTTTTTGAATAATTTACTATAGAAAAGCAATCCCTGGCGTAATTAAAATTTGCGAGAGTAAAAAATTATTTTTTGAATAATTTACTATAGAAAAGGCAATCCCTGGCGCAATTAAAACTTGCGATAGTAAAAAATTATTTTTTGAATAATTTACTATAGAAAAGGCAATCCCTGGCGGATTTGAAATTTGCGACAGTAAAAAATTATATTTTGAATAATTTACTATAGAAAAGGCAATCCCTGGCGTAATTAAAATTTGCGACAGTATAAAATTATTTTTTGCAAAATTTACTATAGAAAAGGCAATCCCTGGCGTAATTAAAATTTGCGACAGTAAAAAATTATTTTTTGCAAAATTTACTGTAGAAAAGGCAATCCCTGGCGGATTTGAAATTTGCGACAGTAAAAAATTATTTTTTGAATAATTTACTATAGAAAAGGCAATCCCTGGCGCACTTAAAATTTGCGACAGTAAAAAATTATTTTTTGAATAATTTACTATAGAAAAGGCAATCCCTGGCGTAATTAAAATTTGCGACAGTTGAAAATTATTTTTAGAATAATTTACTATAGAAAAGGCAATCCCTGGCGTAATTAAAATTTGCGACAGTATAAAATTATTTTTTGCAAAATTTACTGTAGAAAAGGCAATCCCTGGCGTAATTAAAATTTGCGACAGTAGAAAATTATTTTTTGAATAATTTACTATAGAAAAGGCAATCCCGTGGCGTAATTAAAATTTGCGACAGTAGAAAATTATTTTTTGAATAATTTACTATAGAAAAGGCAATCCCTGGCGTATTTAAAATTTGCGACAGTAAAAAATTAATTTGTGAGAAATTTACTATAGAAAAAGCAATCCCTGGGATATTTAAAATTTGCGACAGTAAAAAATTATTTTTTTGCAAAATTTACTATAGAAAAGGCAATCCCTGGCGTATTTAAAATTTGCGACAGTAAAAAATTATTTTTTGAATAATTTACTATAGAAAAGGCAATCCCTGGCGCAATTAAAATTTGCGACAGTAGAAAATTATTTTTTGAATAATTTACTATAGAAAAGGCAATCCCTGGCGGATATAAAAGTTGCGATAGTAAAAAATTATTTTTTGAATAATTTACTGTAGAAAAGGCAATCCCTGGCGTAATTAAAATTTGCGACAGTTGAAAATTATTTTTTGAATAATTTACTGTAGAAAAGGCAATCCCTGGCGTAATTAAAATTTGCGACAGTTGAAAATTATTTTTGAATAATTTACTATAGAAAGGGCAATCCCTGGCGTATTTAAAATTTGCGACAGTAAAAAATTATTTTTTGAATAATTTACTATAGAAAAGGCAATCCCTGGCGTAATTAAAATTTGCGACAGTAGAAAATTATTTTTTGAATAATTTACTATAGAAAAGGCAATCCCTGGCGTATTTAAAATTTGCGACATTAAAAAATTATTTTTTGAATAATTTACTATAGAAAAGGCAATCCCTGGCGTAATTAAAAGTTGCGACAGTAGAAAATTATTTTTTGAATAATTTACTATAGAAAAGGCAATCCCTGGCGCAATTAAATTTTGAGACAGTAGAAAATTATTTTTTGAATAATTTACTATAGAAAAGGCAATCCCTGGCGCAATTAAAACTTGCGATAGTAAAAAATTATTTTTTGAATAATTTACTTTAGAAAAGGCAATCCCTGGCGGATTTGAAATTTGCGACAGTAAAAAATTATTTTTTGAATAATTTACTATAGAAAAGGCAATCCCTGGCGTAATTAAAATTTACGACAGTATAAAATTATTTTTTGCAAAATTTACTATAGAAAAGGCAATCCCTGGCGTAATTAAAATTTGCGACAGTAAAAAATTATTTTTTGCAAAATTTACTGTAGAAAAGGCAATCCCTGGCGGATTTGAAATTTGCGACAGTAAAAAATTATTTTTTGAATAATTTACTATAGAAAAGGCAATCCCTGGCGCACTTAAAATTTGCGGCAGTAAAAAATTATTTTTTGAATAATTTACTATAGAAAAGGCAATCCCTGGCGTAATTAAAATTTGCGACAGTTGAAAATTATTTTTTGAATAATTTACTATAGAAAAGGCAATCCCTGGCGTAATTAAAATTTGCGACAGTATAAAATTATTTTTTGAATAATTTACTATAGAAATGGCAATCCCTGGCGCACTTAAAATTTGCGACAGTAAAAAATTATTTTTTGAATAATTTACTATAGAAAAGGCAATCTCTGGCGTAATTAAAATTTGCGACAGTATAAAATTATTTTTTGAATAATTTACTATAGAAAAGGCAATCCCTGGCGTATTTAAAATTTGCGACAGTAAACAATTATTTTTTTGAATAATTTAATATAGAAAAGGCAATCCCTGGCGCAATTAAAATTTGCGACAGTAAAAAATTATTTTTTGAATAATTTACTATAGAAAAGGCAATCCCTGGCGTAATTAAAATTTGCGACAGTAGAAAATTATTTTTTGAATAATTTACTATAGAAAAGGCAATCCCTGGCGCAATTAAAATTTGCGACAGTAAAAAATTATTTTTTGAATAATTTACTATAGAAAAGGCAATCCCTGGCGTAATTAAAATTTGCGACAGTAAGAAATTAATTTGTGAGAAATTTACTATAGAAAAGGCAATCCCTGGGATATTTAAAATTTGCGACAGTAGAAAATTATTTTTTGAATAATTTACTATAGAAAAGGCAATCCCTGGCGCAATTAAAATTTGCGGCAGTAGAAAATTATTTTTTGAATAATTTACTATAGAAAAGGTAATCCCTGGCGCAATTAAACTTGCGATAGTAAAATATTATTTTTTGAATAATTTACTATAGAAAACGCAATCCCTGGCGGATTTGAAATTTGCGACAGTAAAAAATTATTTTTTGAATAATTTACTATAGAAAAGGCAATCCCTGGCGTAATTAAAATTTGCGACAGTATAAAATTATTTTTTGCAAAATTTACTATAGAAAAGGCAATCCCTGGCGTAATTAAAATTTGCGACAGTAAAAAATTATTTTTTGAATAATTTACTATAGAAAAGGCAATCCGTGGCGTAATTAAAATTTGCGACAGTAAAAAATTATTTTTTGAATAATTTACTATAGAAAAGGCAATGCCTGGTGCAATTAAAACTTGCGATAGTAAAAAATTATTTTTTGAATAATTTACTATAGAAAAGGCAATCCCTGGCGTAATTAAAATTTGCGACATTAAAAAATTATTTTTTGAATAATTTACTATAGAATAGGCAATCCCTAACGTAATTAAAATTTGCGACAGTATAAAATTATTTTTTGCAAAATTTACTATAGAAAAGGCAATCCCTGGCGTAATTAAAATTTGCGACAGTAAAAAATTATTTTTTGAATAATTTACTATAGAAAAGGCAATCCCTGGCGTAATTAAAATTTGCGACAGTAAAAAATTATTTTTTGAATAATTTACTATAGAAAAGGCAATCCCTGGCGCAATTAAAACTTGCGATAGTAAAAAATTATTTTATGAATAATTTGGTATAGAAAAGGGAATCCCTGGCGTATTTAAAATTTGCGGCAATAGAAAATTATTTTTTGCAAAATTTACTGTAGAAAAGGCAATCCCTGGCGCAATTAAAACTTGCGACAGTAGAAAATTATTTTTTGAATAATTTACTATAGAAAAGGCAATCCCTGGTGTAATTAAAATTTGCGACAGTAGAAAATTATTTTTTGAATAATTTACTATAGAAAAGGCAATCCCTGGCGTAATTAAAATTTGCGACAGTAAAAAATTATATTTTGAATAATTTACTATAGAAAAGGCAATCCCTGGCGGATTTGAAATTTGCGACAGTAGAAAATTATTTTTTGAATAATTTACTATAGAAAAGGCAATCCCTGGCGGATTTGAAATTTGCGACAGTAGAAAATTATTTTTTGAATAATTTACTATAGAAAAGGCAATCCCTGACGTAATTAAAATTTGCGACAGTAGAAAATTATTTTTTGAATAATTTACTATAGAAAAGGCAATCCCTGGCGTAATTAAAATTTGCGACAGTAAAAAATTATTTTTTGAATAATTTACTATAGAAAAGGCAATCCCTGGCGTAATTAAAATTTGCGACAGTAAAAAATTATTTTTTGAATAATTTACTATAGAAAAGGCAATCCGTGGCGTAATTAAAATTTGCGACAGTAAAAAATTATTTTTTGAATAATTTACTATAGAAAAGGCAATGCCTGGCGCAATTAAAACTTGCGATAGTAAAAAATTATTTTTTGAATAATTTACTATAGAAAAGGCAATCCCTGGCGTAATTAAAATTTGCGACATTAAAAAATTATTTTTGAATAATTTACTATAGAATAGGCAATCCCTGGCGTAATTAAAATTTGCGACAGTATAAAGTTATTTTTTGCAAAATTTACTATAGAAAAGGCAATCCCTGGCGTAATTAAAATTTGCGACAGTAAAAAATTATTTTTTGAATAATTTACTATAGAAAAGGCAATCCCTGGCGTAATTAAAATTTGCGACAGTAAAAAATTATTTTTTGAATAATTTACTATAGAAAAGGCAATCCCTGGCGCAATTAAAACTTGCGATAGTAAAAAATTATTTTATGAATAATTTACTATAGAAAAGGGAATCCCTGGCGTATTTAAAATTTGCGGCCATAGAAAATTATTTTTTGCAAAATTTACTGTAGAAAAGGCAATCCCTGGCGCAATTAAAACTTGCGACAGTAGAAAATTATTTTTTGAATAATTTACTATAGAAAAGGCAATCCCTGGTGTAATTAAAATTTGCGACAGTAGAAAATTATTTTTTGAATAATTTACTATAGAAAAGGCAATCCCTGGCGTAATTAAAATTTGCGACAGTAAAAAATTATATTTTGAATAATTTACTATAGAAAAGGCAATCCCTGGCGGATTTGAAATTTGCGACAGTAGAAAATTATTTTTTGAATAATTTACTATAGAAAAGGCAATCCCTGGCGGATTTGAAATTTGCCACAGTAGAAAATTATTTTTTGAATAATTTACTATAGAAAAGGCAATCCCTGACGTAATTAAAATTTGCGACAGTAGAAAATTATTTTTTGAATAATTTACTATAGAAAAGGCAATCCCTGGCGTAATTAAAATTTGCGACAGTAAAAAATTATTTTTTGAATAATTTACTATAGAAAAGGCAATCCCTGGCGTAATTAAAATTTGCGACAGTAAAAATTATTTTTTGAATAATTTACTATAGAAAAGGCAATCCCTGGCGCAATTAAAACTTGCGATAGTAAAAATTATTTTTTGAATAATTTACTATAGAAAGGCAATCCCTGGCGTATTTAAAATTTGCGACAGTAAAAAATTAATATTTTGAAAAATTTACTGTAGAAAAGGCAATCCCTGGCGCAATTAAAACTTGCGATAGTAAAAAATTATTTTTTGAATAATTTACTATAGAATAGGCAATCCCTGGCGTAATTAAAATTTGCGACAGTATAAAATTATTTTTTGAAAATTTACTATAGAAAAGGCAATCCCTGGCGTAATTAAAATTTGCGACAGTAAAAAATTATTTTTTGAATAATTTACTATAGAAAAGGCAATCCCTGGCGTAATTAAAATTTGCGACAGTAAAAAATTATTTTTTGAATAATTTACTATAGAAAAGGCAATCCCTGGCGCAATTAAAACTTGCGATAGTAAAAAATTATTTTATGAATAATTTACTATAGAAAAGGGAATCCCTGGCGTATTTAAAATTTGCGGCAATAGAAAATTATTTTTTGCAAAATTTACTGTAGAAAAGGCAATCCCTGGCGCAATTAAAACTTGCGACAGTAGAAAATTATTTTTTGAATAATTTACTATAGAAAAGGCAATCCCTGGCGTAATTAAAATTTGCGACAGTAGAAAATTATTTTTTGAATAATTTACTATAGAAAAGGCAATCCCTGGCGTAATTAAAATTTGCGACAGTAAAAAATTATATTTTGAATAATTTACTATAGAAAAGGCAATCCCTGGCGTAATTAAAATTTGCGACAGTAAAAAATTATATTTTGAATAATTTACTATAGAAAAGGCAATCCCTGGCGGATTTGAAATTTGCGACAGTAGAAAATTATTTTTTGAATAATTTACTATAGAAAAGGCAATCCCTGGCGGATTTGAAATTTGCGACAGTAGAAAATTATTTTTTGAATAATTTACTATAGAAAAGGCAATCCCTGTCTTAATTAAAATTTGCGACAGTAGAAAATTATTTTTTGAATAATTTACTATAGAAAAGGCAATCCCTGGCGTAATTAAAATTTGCGACAGTAAAAAATTATTTTTTGAATAATTTACTATAGAAAAGGCAATCCCTGGCGTAATTAAAATTTGCGACAGTAAAAAATTATTTTTTGAATAATTTACTATAGAAAAGGCAATCCCTGGCGCAATTAAAACTTGCGATAGTAAAAATTATTTTTTGAATAATTTACTATAGAAAGGCAATCCCTGGCGTATTTAAAATTTGCGACAGTAAAAAATTAATAATTTGAAAAATTTACTGTAGAAAAGGCAATCCCTGGCGCAATTAAAACTTGCGATAGTAAAAAATTATTTTTTGAATAATTTACTGTAGAAAAGGCAATCCCTGGCGTAATTAAAATTTGCGACAGTTGAAAATTATTTTTTGAATAATTTACTATAGAAAAGGAAATCCCTGGAGCAATTACAATTTGCGACAGTTGAAAATTATTTTTTGAATAATTTACTATAGAAAAGGCAATCCCTGGCGCAATTAAAATTTGCGACAGTTGAAAATTATTTTTTGAATAATTTACTATAGAAAAGGCAATCCCTGGCGCAATTAAAATTTGCGACATTAGAAAATCATTTTTTGAATAATTTACTATAGAAAAGGCAATCCCTGGCGCAATTAAAATTTGCAACAGTAGAAAATTATTTTTTGCAAAATTTACTATAGAAAAGGCAATCCCTGGCGTAATTAAAATTTGCGACAGTAGAAAATTATTTTTTGCAAAATTTACTGTAGAAAAGGCAATCCCTGGCGCAATTAAAACTTGCGACAGTAGAAAATTATTTTTGAATAATTTACTATAAAAAAGGCAATCCCTGGCGTAATTAAAATTTGCGACAGTAGAAAATTATTTTTTGAATAATTTACTATAGAAAAGGCAATCCCTGGCGTATTTAAAATTTGCGACAGTAAGAAATTATTTTTTGAATAATTTACTATAGAAAAGGCAATCCCTGGCGCAATTACAACTTGCGACAGTAAAAAATTAATATTTTGAAAAATTTACTGTAGAAAAGGCAATCCCTGGCGCAATTAAAACTTGCGATAGTAAAAAATTATTTTTTGAATAATTTACTGTAGAAAAGGCAATCCCTGGCGTAATTAAAATTTGCGACAGTAGAAAATAATTTTTTGAATAATTTACTATAGAAAAGGCAATCCCTGGCGTAATTAAAATTTGCGACAGTATAAAATTATTTTTTGCAAAATTTACTATAGAAAAGGCAATCCCTGGCGTAATTAAAATTTGCGACAGTAAAAAATTATTTTTTGCAAAATTTACTGTAGAAAAGGCAATCCCTGGCGGATTTGAAATTTGCGACAGTAAAAAATTATTTTTTGAATAATTTACTATAGAAAAGGCAATCCCTGGCGCACTTAAAATTTGCGACAGTAAAAAATTATTTTTTGAATAATTTACTATAGAAAAGGCAATCCCTGGCGTAATTAAAATTTGCGACAGTTGAAAATTATTTTTTGAATAATTTACTATAGAAAAGGTAATCCCTGGCGTAATTAAAATTTGCGACAGTATAAAATTATTTTTTGAATAATTTACTATAGAAATGGCAATCCCTGGCGCACTTAAAATTTGCGACAGTAAAAAATTATTTTTTGAATAATTTACTATAGAAAAGGCAATCTCTGGCGTAATTAAAATTTGCGACAGTATAAAATTATTTTTTGAATAATTTACTATAGAAAAGGCAATCCCTGGCGTATTTAAAATTTGCGACAGTAAACAATTATTTTTTGAATAATTTAATATAGAAAAGGCAATCCCTGGCGCAATTAAAATTTGCGACAGTAAAAAATTATTTTTTGAATAATTTACTATAGAAAAGGCAATCCCTGGCGTAATTAAAATTTGCGACAGTAGAAAATTATTTTTTGAATAATTTATTATAGAAAAGGCAATCCCTGGCGTAATTAAAATTTGCGACAGTATAAAATTATTTTTTGCAAAATTTACTATAGAAAAGGCAATCCCTGGCGTAATTAAAATTTGCGACAGTAAAAAATTATTTTTTGAATAATTTACTATAGAAAAGGCAATCCGTGGCGTAATTAAAATTTGCGACAGTAAAAAATAATTTTTTGAATAATTTACTATAGAAAAGGCAATGCCTGGCGCAATTAAAACTTGCGATAGTAAAAAATTATTTTTTGAATAATTTACTATAGAAAAGGCAATCCCTGGCGTAATTAAAATTTGCGACATTAAAAAATTATTTTTTGAATAATTTACTATAGAATAGGCAATCCCTAACGTAATTAAAATTTGCGACAGTATAAAATTATTTTTTGAATAATTTACTATAGAAAAGGCAATCCCTGGCGCAATTAAAACTTGCGATAGTAAAAAATTATTTTATGAATAATTTACTATAGAAAAGGGAATCCCTGGCGTATTTAAAATTTGCGGCAATAGAAAATTATTTTTTGCAAAATTTACTGTAGAAAAGGCAATCCCTGGCGCAATTAAAACTTGCGACAGTAGAAAATTATTTTTTGAATAATTTACTATAGAAAAGGCAATCCCTGGTGTAATTAAAATTTGCGACAGTAGAAAATTATTTTTTGAATAATTTACTATAGAAAAGGCAATCCCTGGCGTAATTAAAATTTGCGACAGTAAAAAATTATATTTTGAATAATTTACTATAGAAAAGGCAATCCCTGGCGGATTTGAAATTTGCGACAGTAGAAAATTATTTTTTGAATAATTTACTATAGAAAAGGCAATCCCTGGCGGATTTGAAATTTGCGAAAGTAGAAAATTATTTTTTGAATAATTTACTATAGAAAAGGCAATCCCTGACGTAATTAAAATTTGCGACAGTAGAAAATTATTTTTTGAATAATTTACTATAGAAAAGGCAATCCCTGGCGTAATTAAAATTTGCGACAGTAAAAAATTATTTTTTGAATAATTTACTATAGAAGAGGCAATCCCTGGCGTAATTAAAATTTGCGACAGTAAAAAATTATTTTTTGAATAATTTACTATAGAAAAGGCAATCCGTGGCGTAATTAAAATTTGCGACAGTAAAAAATTATTTTTTGAATAATTTACTATAGAAAAGGCAATGCCTGGCGCAATTAAAACTTGCGATAGTAAAAAATTATTTTTTGAATAATTTACTATAGAAAAGGCAATCCCTAGCGTAATTAAAATTTGCGACATTAAAAAATTATTTTTTGAATAATTTACTATAGAATAGGCAATCCCTGGCGTAATTAAAATTTGCGACAGTATAAAATTATTTTTTGCAAAATTTACTATAGAAAAGGCAATCCCTGGCGTAATTAAAATTTGCGACAGTAAAAAATTATTTTTTGAATAATTTACTATAGAAAAGGTAATCCCTGGCGCAATTAAACTTGCGATAGTAAAAAATTATTTTTTGAATAATTTACTATAGAAAACGCAATCCCTGGCGGATTTGAAATTTGCGACAGTAAAAAATTATTTTTTTGGATAATTTACTATAGAAAAGGCAATCCCTGGCGTAATTAAAATTTGCGACAGTATAAAATTATTTTTTGCAAAATTTACAATAGAAAAGGCAATCCCTGGCGTAATTAAAATTTGCGACAGTAAAAAATTATTTTTTGAATAATTTACTATAGAAAAGGCAATCCGTGGCGTAATTAAAATTTGCGACAGTAGAAAATTATTTTTTGAATAATTTACTATAGAAAAGGCAATCCCTGGCGCAATTAAAATTTGCGACAGTAAAAAATTATTTTTTGAATAATTTACTATAGAAAAGGCAATCCCTGGCGCAATTAAAATTTGCGACAGTAAAAAATTATTTTTTGAATAATTTACTATAGAAAAGGCAATCCCTGGCGTAATTAAAATTTGCGACAGTAGAAAATTATTTTTTGAATGATTTACTATAGAAAAGGCAATCCCTGGCGCAATTAAAATTTGCGACAGTAAAAAATTATTTTTTGAATAATTTACTATAGAAAAGGCAATCCCTGGCGTAATTAAAATTTGCGACAGTAAGAAATTAATTTGTGAGAAATTTACTATAGAAAAGGCAATCCCTGGGATATTTAAAATTTGCGACAGTAGAAAATTATTTTTTGAATAATTTACTATAGAAAAGTCAATCCCTGGCGCAATTAAAATTTGCGACAGTAGAAAATTATTTTTTGAATAATTTACTATAGAAAAGGTAATCCCTGGCGCAATTAAACTTGCGATAGTAAAAAATTATTTTTTGAATAATTTACTATAGAAAACGCAATCCCTGGCGTAATTAAAATTTGCGACATTAAAAAATTATTTTTTGAATAATTTACTATAGAATAGGCAATCCCTAACGTAATTAAAATTTGCGACAGTATAAAATTATTTTTTGCAAAATTTACTATAGAAAAGGCAATCCCTGGCGTAATTAAAATTTGCGACAGTAAAAAATTATTTTTTGAATAATTTACTATAGAAAAGGCAATCCCTGGCGTAATTAAAATTTGCGACAGTAAAAAATTATTTTTTGAATAATTTACTATAGAAAAGGCAATCCCTGGCGCAATTAATACTTGCGATAGTAAAAAATTATTTTATGAATAATTTACTATAGAAAAGGGAATCCCTGGCGTATTTAAAATTTGCGGCAATAGAAAATTATTTTTTGCAAAATTTACTGTAGAAAAGGCAATCCCTGGCGCAATTAAAACTTGCGACAGTAGAAAATTATTTTTTGAATAATTTACTATAGAAAAGGCAATCCCTGGTGTAATTAAAATTTGCGACAGTAGAAAATTATTTTTTGAATAATTTACTATAGAAAAGGCAATCCCTGGCGTAATTAAAATTTGCGACAGTAAAAAATTATATTTTGAATAATTTACTATAGAAAAGGCAATCCCTGGCGGATTTGAAATTTGCGACAGTAGAAAATTATTTTTTGAATAATTTACTATAGAAAAGGCAATCCCTGGCGGATTTGAAATTTGCGACAGTAGAAAATTATTTTTTGAATAATTTACGATAGAAAAGGCAATCCCTGACGTAATTAAAATTTGCGACAGTAGAAAATAATTTTTTGAATAATTTACTATAGAAAAGGCAATCCCTGGCGTAATTAAAATTTGCGACAGTAAAAAATTATTTTTTGAATAATTTACTATAGAAAAGGCAATCCCTGGCGTAATTAAAATTTGCGACAGTAAAAAATTATTTTTTGAATAATTTACTATAGAAAAGGCAATCCGTGGCGTAATTAAAATTTGCGACAGTAAAAAATTATTTTTTGAATAATTTACTATAGAAAAGGCAATGCCTGGCGCAATTAAAACTTGCGATAGTAAAAAATTATTTTTTGAATAATTTACTATAGAAAAGGCAATCCCTGGCGTAATTAAAATTTGCGACATTAAAAAATTATTTTTTGAATAATTTACTATAGAATAGGCAATCCCTGGCGTAATTAAAATTTGCGACAGTATAAAATTATTTTTTGCAAAATTTACTATAGAAAAGGCAATCCCTGGCGTAATTAAAATTTGCGACAGTAAAAAATTATTTTTTGAATAATTTACTATAGAAAAGGCAATCCCTGGCGTAATTAAAATTTGCGACAGTAAAAAATTATTTTTTGAATAATTTACTATAGAAAAGGCAATCCCTGGCGCAATTAAAACTTGCGATAGTAAAAAATTATTTTATGAATAATTTACTATAGAAAGGGGAATCCCTGGCGTATTTAAAATTTGCGGCAATAGAAAATTATTTTTTGCAAAATTTACTGTAGAAAAGGCAATCCCTGGCGCAATTAAAACTTGCGACAGTAGAAAATTATTTTTTGAATAATTTACTATAGAAAAGGCAATCCCTGGTGTGATTAAAATTTGCGACAGTAAAAAATTATATTTTGAATAATTTACTATAGAAAAGGTAATCCCTGGCGGATTTGAAATTTGCGACAGTAGAAAATTATTTTTTGAATAATTTACTATAGAAAAGGCAATCTCTGGCGGATTTGAAATTTGCGACAGTAGAAAATTATTTTTTGAATAATTTACTATAGAAAAGGCAATCCCTGACGTAATTAAAATTTGCGACAGTAGAAAATTATTTTTTGAATAATTTACTATAGAAAAGGCAATCCCTGGCGTAATTAAAATTTGCGACAGTAAAAAATTATTTTTTGAATAATTTACTATAGAAAAGGCAATCCCTGGCGTAATTAAAATTTGCGACAGTAAAAAATTATTTTTTGAATAATTTACTATAGAAAAGGCAATCCCTGGCGCAATTAAAACTTGCGATAGTAAAAATTATTTTTTGAATAATTTACTATAGAAAGGCAATCCCTGGCGTATTTAAAATTTGCGACAGTAAAAAATTAATATTTTGAAAAATTTACTGTAGAAAAGGCAATCCCTGGCGCAATTAAAACTTGCGATAGTAAAAAATTATTTTTTGAATAATTTACTATAGAATAGGCAATCCCTGGCGTAATTAAAATTTGCGACAGTATAAAATTATTTTTTGAAAAATTTACTATAGAAAAGGCAATCCCTGGCGTAATTAAAATTTGCGACAGTAAAAAATTTTTTTTTGAATAATTTACTATAGAAAAGGCAATCCCTGGCGTAATTAAAATTTGCGACAGTAAAAAATTATTTTTTGAATAATTTACTATAGAAAAGGCAATCCCTGGCGCAATTAAAACTTGCGATAGTAAAAAATTATTTTATGAATAATTTACTATAGAAAAGGGAATCCCTGGCGTACTTAAAATTTGCGGCAATAGAAAATTATTTTTTGCAAAATTTACTGTAGAAAAGGCAATCCCTGGCGCAATTAAAACTTGCGACAGTAGAAAATTATTTTTTGAATAATTTACTATAGAAAAGGCAATCCCTGGCGTAATTAAAATTTGCGACAGTAGAAAATTATTTTTTGAATAATTTACTATAGAAAAGGCAATCCCTGGCGTAATTAAAATTTGCGACAGTAAAAAATTATATTTTGAATAATTTACTATAGAAAAGGCAATCCCTGGCGTAATTAAAATTTGCGACAGTAAAAAATTATATTTTGAATAATTTACTATAGAAAAGGCAATCCCTGGCGGATTTGAAATTTGCGACAGTAGAAAATTATTTTTTGAATAATTTACTATAGAAAAGGCAATCCCTGGCGGATTTGAAATTTGCGACAGTAGAAAATTATTTTTTGAATAATTTACTATAGAAAAGGCAATCCCTGTCGTAATTAAAATTTGCGACAGTAGAAAATTATTTTTTGAATAATTTACTATAGAAAAGGCAATCCCTGGCGTAATTAAAATTTGCGACAGTAAAAAATTATTTTATGAATAATTTACTATAGAAAAGGCAATCCCTGGCGTAATTAAAATTTGCGACAGTAAAAAATTCTTTTTTGAATAATTTACTATAGAAAAGGCAATCCCTGGCGCAATTAAAACTTGCGATAGTAAAAATTATTTTTTGAATAATTTACTATAGAAAGGCAATCCCTGGCGTATTTAAAATTTGCGACAGTAAAAAATTAATATTTTGAAAAATTTACTGTAGAAAAGGCAATCCCTGGCGCAATTAAAACTTGCGATAGTAAAAAATTATTTTTTGAATAATTTACTGTAGAAAAGGCAATCCCTGGCGTAATTAAAATTTGCGACAGTTGAAAATTATTTTTTGAATAATTTACTATACTATAGAAAAGGAAATCCCTGGAGCAATTACAATTTGCGACAGTTGAAAATTATTTTTTGAATAATTTACTATAGAAAAGGCAATCCCTGGCGCAATTAAAATTTGCGACAGTTGAAAATTATTTTTTGAATAATTTACTATAGAAAAGGCAATCCCTGGCGCAATTAAAATTTGCGACAGTAGAAAATCATTTTTTGAATAATTTACTATAGAAAAGGCAATCCCTGGCGTAATTAAAATTTGCGACAGTAGAAAATTATTTTTTGCAAAATTTACTGTAGAAAAGGCAATCCCTGGCGCAATTAAATCTTGCGACATTAGAAAATTATTTTTTCAATAATTTACTATAAAAAAGGCAATCCCTGCGTAATTAAAATTTGCGACAGTAGAAAATTATTTTTTGAATAATTTACTATAGAAAAGGCAATCCCTGGCGTATTTAAAATTTGCGACAGTAAGAAATTATTTTTTGAATAATTTACTATAGAAAAGGCAATCCCTGGCGCAATTACCATTTGCGACAGAAAAAAATTAATATTTGAAAATTTACTGTAGAAAATGCAATCCCTGGCGCAATTAAAACTTGCGATAGTAAAAAATTATTTTTTGAATAATTTACTGTAGAAAAGGCAATCCCTGGCGTAATTAAAATTTGCGACAGTAGAAAATTATTTTTTGAATAATTTACTATAGAAAAGGCAATCCCTGGCGTAATTAAAATTTGCGACAGTATAAAATTATTTTTTGCAAAATTTACTATAGAAAAGGCAATCCCTGGCGTAATTAAAATTTGCGACAGTAAAAAATTATTTTTTGCAAAATTTACTGTAGAAAAGGCAATCCCTGGCGGATTTGAAATTTGCGACAGTAAAAAATTATTTTTTGAATAATTTACTATAGAAAAGGCAATCCCTGGCGCACTTAAAATTTGCGACAGTAAAAAATTATTTTTTGAATAGTTTACTATAGAAAAGGCAATCCCTGGCGTATTTAAAATTTGCGACAGTAAAAAATTAATATTTTGAAAAATTTACTGTAGAAAAGGCAATCCCTGGCGCAATTAAAACTTGCGATAGTAAAAAATTATTTTTTGAATAATTTACTATAGAATAGGCAATCCCTGGCGTAATTAAAATTTGCGACAGTATAAAATTATTTTTTGAAAAATTTACTATAGAAAAGGCAATCCCTGGCGTAATTAAAATTTGCGACAGTAAAAAATTATTTTTTGAATAATTTACTATAGAAAAGGCAATCCCTGGCGTAATTAAAATTTGCGACAGTAAAAAATTATTTTTTGAATAATTTACTATAGAAAAGGCAATCCCTGGCGCAATTAAAACTTGCGATAGTAAAAAATTATTTTATGAATAATTTACTATAGAAAAGGGAATCCCTGGCGTACTTAAAATTTGCGGCAATAGAAAATTATTTTTTGCAAAATTTACTGTAGAAAAGGCAATCCCTGGCGCAATTAAAACTTGCGACAGTAGAAAATTATTTTTGAATAATTTACTATAGAAAAGGCAATCCCTGGCGTAATTAAAATTTGCGACAGTAGAAAATTATTTTTTGAATAATTTACTATAGAAAAGGCAATCCCTGGCGTAATTAAAATTTGCGACAGTAAAAAATTATATTTTGAATAATTTACTATAGAAAAGGCAATCCCTGGCGTAATTAAAATTTGCGACAGTAAAAAATTATATTTTGAATAATTTACTATAGAAAAGGCAATCCCTGGCGGATTTGAAATTTGCGACAGTAGAAAATTATTTTTTGAATAATTTACTATAGAAAAGGCAATCCCTGGCCGATTTGAAATTTGCGACAGTAGAAAATTATTTTTTGAATAATTTACTATAGAAAAGGCAATCCCTGTCGTAATTAAAATTTGCGACAGTAGAAAATTATTTTTTGAATAATTTACTATAGAAAAGGCAATCCCTGGCGTAATTAAAATTTGCGACAGTAAAAAATTATTTTATGAATAATTTACTATAGAAAAGGCAATCCCTGGCGTAATTAAAATTTGCGACAGTAAAAAATTCTTTTTTGAATAATTTACTATAGAAAAGGCAATCCCTGGCGCAATTAAAACTTGCGATAGTAAAAATTATTTTTTGAATAATTTACTATAGAAAGGCAATCCCTGGCGTATTTAAAATTTGCGACAGTAAAAAATTAATATTTTGAAAAATTTACTGTAGAAAAGGCAATCCCTGGCGCAATTAAAACTTGCGATAGTAAAAAATTATTTTTTGAATAATTTACTGTAGAAAAGGCAATCCCTGGCGTAATTAAAATTTGCGACAGTTGAAAATTATTTTTTGAATAATTTACTATAGAAAAGGAAATCCCTGGAGCAATTACAATTTGCGACAGTTGAAAATTATTTTTTGAATAATTTACTATAGAAAAGGCAATCCCTGGCGCAATTAAAATTTGCGACAGTTGAAAATTATTTTTTGAATAATTTACTATAGAAAAGGCAATCCCTGGCGCAATTAAAATTTGCGACAGTAGAAAATCATTTTTTGAATAATTTACTATAGAAAAGGCAATCCCTGGCGTAATTAAAATTTGCGACAGTAGAAAATTATTTTTTGCAAAATTTACTGTAGAAAAGGCAATCCCTGGCGCAATTAAATCTTGCGACATTAGAAAATTATTTTTTCAATAATTTACTATAAAAAAGGCAATCCCTGGCGTAATTAAAATTTGCGACAGTAGAAAATTATTTTTTGAATAATTTACTATAGAAAAGGCAATCCCTGGCGTATTTAAAATTTGCGACAGTAAGAAATTATTTTTTGAATAATTTACTATAGAAAAGGCAATCCCTGGCGCAATTACCATTTGCGACAGAAAAAAAATTAATATTTTGAAAAATTTACTGTAGAAAATGCAATCCCTGGCGCAATTAAAACTTGCGATAGTAAAAAATTATTTTTTGAATAATTTACTGTAGAAAAGGCAATCCCTGGCGTAATTAAAATTTGCGACAGTAGAAAATTATTTTTTGAATAATTTACTATAGAAAAGGCAATCCCTGGCGTAATTAAAATTTGCGACAGTATAAAATTATTTTTTGCAAAATTTACTATAGAAAAGGCAATCCCTGGCGTAATTAAAATTTGCGACAGTAAAAAATTATTTTTGCAAAATTTACTGTAGAAAAGGCAATCCCTGGCGGATTTGAAATTTGCGACAGTAAAAAATTA
Source organism: Dioctria linearis (assembly GCA_963930735.1). NCBI lineage: Eukaryota > Metazoa > Arthropoda > Insecta > Diptera > Asilidae > Dioctria > Dioctria linearis. The sequence continues at coordinate 44,927 of CAWVNZ010002215.1, read as the reverse complement.
TTTTTTGAATAATTTACTATAGAAAAGGCAATCCCTGGCGCACTTAAAATTTGCGACAGTAAAAAATTATTTTTTGAATAATTTACTATAGAAAAGGCAATCCCTGGCGTAATTAAAATTTGCGACAGTTGAAAATTATTTTTTGAATAATTTACTATAGAAAAGGCAATCCCTGGCGTAATTAAAATTTGCGACAGTATAAAATTATTTTTTGAATAATTTAGTATAGAAAAGGCAATCCCTGGCGCACTTAAAATTTGCGACAGTAAAAAATTATTTTTTGAATAATTTACTATAGAAAAGGCAATCTCTGGCGTAATTAAAATTTGCGACAGTATAAAATTATTTTTTGAATAATTTACTATAGAAAAGGCAATCCCTGGCGTATTTAAAATTTGCGACAGTAAACAATTATTTTTTGAATAATTTAATATAGAAAAGGCAATCGCTGGCGCAATTAAAATTTGCGACAGTAAAAAATTATTTTTTGAATAATTTACTATAGAATAGGCAATCCCTAACGTAATTAAAATTTGCGACAGTATAAAATTATTTTTTGCAAAATTTACTATAGAAAAGGCAATCCCTGGCGTAATTAAAATTTGCGACAGTAAAAAATTATTTTTTGAATAATTTACTATAGAAAAGGCAATCCCTGGCGTAATTAAAATTTGCGACAGTAAAAAATTATTTTTTGAATAATTTACTATAGAAAAGGCAATCCCTGGCGCAATTAATACTTGCGATAGTAAAAAATTATTTTATGAATAATTTACTATAGAAAAGGGAATCCCTGGCGTATTTAAAATTTGCGGCAATAGAAAATTATTTTTTGCAAAATTTACTGTAGAAAAGGCAATCCCTGGCGCAATTAAAACTTGCGACAGTAGAAAATTATTTTTTGAATAATTTACTATAGAAAAGGCAATCCCTGGTGTAATTAAAATTTGCGACAGTAGAAAATTATTTTTTGAATAATTTACTATAGAAAAGGCAATCCCTGGCGTAATTAAAATTTGCGACAGTAAAAAATTATATTTTGAATAATTTACTATAGAAAAGGCAATCCCTGGCGGATTTGAAATTTGCGACAGTAGAAAATTATTTTTTGAATAATTTACTATAGAAAAGGCAATCCCTGGCGGATTTGAAATTTGCGACAGTAGAAAATTATTTTTTGAATAATTTACGATAGAAAAGGCAATCCCTGACGTAATTAAAATTTGCGACAGTAGAAAATAATTTTTTGAATAATTTACTATAGAAAAGGCAATCCCTGGCGTAATTAAAATTTGCGACAGTAAAAAATTATTTTTTGAATAATTTACTATAGAAAAGGCAATCCCTGGCGTAATTAAAATTTGCGACAGTAAAAAATTATTTTTTGAATAATTTACTATAGAAAAGGCAATCCGTGGCGTAATTAAAATTTGCGACAGTAAAAAATTATTTTTTGAATAATTTACTATAGAAAAGGCAATGCCTGGCGCAATTAAAACTTGCGATAGTAAAAAATTATTTTTTGAATAATTTACTATAGAAAAGGCAATCCCTGGCGTAATTAAAATTTGCGACATTAAAAAATTATTTTTTGAATAATTTACTATAGAATAGGCAATCCCTGGCGTAATTAAAATTTGCGACAGTATAAAATTATTTTTTGCAAAATTTACTATAGAAAAGGCAATCCCTGGCGTAATTAAAATTTGCGACAGTAAAAAATTATTTTTTGAATAATTTACTATAGAAAAGGCAATCCCTGGCGTAATTAAAATTTGCGACAGTAAAAAATTATTTTTTGAATAATTTACTATAGAAAAGGCAATCCCTGGCGCAATTAAAACTTGCGATAGTAAAAAATTATTTTATGAATAATTTACTATAGAAAGGGGAATCCCTGGCGTATTTAAAATTTGCGGCAATAGAAAATTATTTTTTGCAAAATTTACTGTAGAAAAGGCAATCCCTGGCGCAATTAAAACTTGCGACAGTAGAAAATTATTTTTTGAATAATTTACTATAGAAAAGGCAATCCCTGGTGTGATTAAAATTTGCGACAGTAAAAAATTATATTTTGAATAATTTACTATAGAAAAGGTAATCCCTGGCGGATTTGAAATTTGCGACAGTAGAAAATTATTTTTTGAATAATTTACTATAGAAAAGGCAATCTCTGGCGGATTTGAAATTTGCGACAGTAGAAAATTATTTTTTGAATAATTTACTATAGAAAAGGCAATCCCTGACGTAATTAAAATTTGCGACAGTAGAAAATTATTTTTTGAATAATTTACTATAGAAAAGGCAATCCCTGGCGTAATTAAAATTTGCGACAGTAAAAAATTATTTTTTGAATAATTTACTATAGAAAAGGCAATCCCTGGCGTAATTAAAATTTGCGACAGTAAAAAATTATTTTTTGAATAATTTACTATAGAAAAGGCAATCCCTGGCGCAATTAAAACTTGCGATAGTAAAAATTATTTTTTGAATAATTTACTATAGAAAGGCAATCCCTGGCGTATTTAAAATTTGCGACAGTAAAAAATTAATATTTTGAAAAATTTACTGTAGAAAAGGCAATCCCTGGCGCAATTAAAACTTGCGATAGTAAAAAATTATTTTTTGAATAATTTACTATAGAATAGGCAATCCCTGGCGTAATTAAAATTTGCGACAGTATAAAATTATTTTTTGAAAAATTTACTATAGAAAAGGCAATCCCTGGCGTAATTAAAATTTGCGACAGTAAAAAATTATTTTTTGAATAATTTACTATAGAAAAGGCAATCCCTGGCGTAATTAAAATTTGCGACAGTAAAAAATTATTTTTTGAATAATTTACTATAGAAAAGGCAATCCCTGGCGCAATTAAAACTTGCGATAGTAAAAAATTATTTTATGAATAATTTACTATAGAAAAGGGAATCCCTGGCGTACTTAAAATTTGCGGCAATAGAAAATTATTTTTTGCAAAATTTACTGTAGAAAAGGCAATCCCTGGCGCAATTAAAACTTGCGACAGTAGAAAATTATTTTTTGAATAATTTACTATAGAAAAGGCAATCCCTGGCGTAATTAAAATTTGCGACAGTAGAAAATTATTTTTTGAATAATTTACTATAGAAAAGGCAATCCCTGGCGTAATTAAAATTTGCGACAGTAAAAAATTATATTTTGAATAATTTACTATAGAAAAGGCAATCCCTGGCGTAATTAAAATTTGCGACAGTAAAAAATTATATTTTGAATAATTTACTATAGAAAAGGCAATCCCTGGCGGATTTGAAATTTGCGACAGTAGAAAATTATTTTTTGAATAATTTACTATAGAAAAGGCAATCCCTGGCGGATTTGAAATTTGCGACAGTAGAAAATTATTTTTTGAATAATTTACTATAGAAAAGGCAATCCCTGTCGTAATTAAAATTTGCGACAGTAGAAAATTATTTTTTGAATAATTTACTATAGAAAAGGCAATCCCTGGCGTAATTAAAATTTGCGACAGTAAAAAATTATTTTATGAATAATTTACTATAGAAAAGGCAATCCCTGGCGTAATTAAAATTTGCGACAGTAAAAAATTCTTTTTTGAATAATTTACTATAGAAAAGGCAATCCCTGGCGCAATTAAAACTTGCGATAGTAAAAATTATTTTTTGAATAATTTACTATAGAAAGGCAATCCCTGGCGTATTTAAAATTTGCGACAGTAAAAAATTAATATTTTGAAAAATTTACTGTAGAAAAGGCAATCCCTGGCGCAATTAAAACTTGCGATAGTAAAAAATTATTTTTTGAATAATTTACTGTAGAAAAGGCAATCCCTGGCGTAATTAAAATTTGCGACAGTTGAAAATTATTTTTTGAATAATTTACTATAGAAAAGGAAATCCCTGGAGCAATTACAATTTGCGACAGTTGAAAATTATTTTTTGAATAATTTACTATAGAAAAGGCAATCCCTGGCGCAATTAAAATTTGCGACAGTTGAAAATTATTTTTTGAATAATTTACTATAGAAAAGGCAATCCCTGGCGCAATTAAAATTTGCGACAGTAGAAAATCATTTTTTGAATAATTTACTATAGAAAAGGCAATCCCTGGCGTAATTAAAATTTGCGACAGTAGAAAATTATTTTTTGCAAAATTTACTGTAGAAAAGGCAATCCCTGGCGCAATTAAATCTTGCGACATTAGAAAATTATTTTTTCAATAATTTACTATAAAAAAGGCAATCCCTGGCGTAATTAAAATTTGCGACAGTAGAAAATTATTTTTTGAATAATTTACTATAGAAAAGGCAATCCCTGGCGTATTTAAAATTTGCGACAGTAAGAAATTATTTTTTGAATAATTTCCTATAGAAAAGGCAATCCCTGGCGCAATTACCATTTGCGACAGAAAAAAATTAATATTTTGAAAAATTTACTGTAGAAAATGCAATCCCTGGCGCAATTAAAACTTGCGATAGTAAAAAATTATTTTTTGAATAATTTACTGTAGAAAAGGCAATCCCTGGCGTAATTAAAATTTGCGACAGTAGAAAATTATTTTTTGAATAATTTACTATAGAAAAGGCAATCCCTGGCGTAATTAAAATTTGCGACAGTATAAAATTATTTTTTGCAAAATTTACTATAGAAAAGGCAATCCCTGGCGTAATTAAAATTTGCGACAGTAAAAAATTATTTTTTGCAAAATTTACTGTAGAAAAGGCAATCCCTGGCGGATTTGAAATTTGCGACAGTAAAAAATTATTTTTTGAATAATTTACTATAGAAAAGGCAATCCCTGGCGCACTTAAAATTTGCGACAGTAAAAAATTATTTTTTGAATAATTTACTATAGAAAAGGCAATCCCTGGCGTATTTAAAATTTGCGACAGTAAAAAATTAATATTTTGAAAAATTTACTGTAGAAAAGGCAATCCCTGGCGCAATTAAAACTTGCGATAGTAAAAAATTATTTTTTGAATAATTTACTATAGAATAGGCAATCCCTGGCGTAATTAAAATTTGCGACAGTATAAAATTATTTTTTGAAAAATTTACTATAGAAAAGGCAATCCCTGGCGTAATTAAAATTTGCGACAGTAAAAAATTATTTTTTGAATAATTTACTATAGAAAAGGCAATCCCTGGCGTAATTAAAATTTGCGACAGTAAAAAATTATTTTTTGAATAATTTACTATAGAAAAGGCAATCCCTGGCGCAATTAAAACTTGCGATAGTAAAAAATTATTTTATGAATAATTTACTATAGAAAAGGGAATCCCTGGCGTACTTAAAATTTGCGGCAATAGAAAATTATTTTTTGCAAAATTTACTGTAGAAAAGGCAATCCCTGGCGCAATTAAAACTTGCGACAGTAGAAAATTATTTTTTGAATAATTTACTATAGAAAAGGCAATCCCTGGCGTAATTAAAATTTGCGACAGTAGAAAATTATTTTTTGAATAATTTACTATAGAAAAGGCAATCCCTGGCGTAATTAAAATTTGCGACAGTAAAAAATTATATTTTGAATAATTTACTATAGAAAAGGCAATCCCTGGCGTAATTAAAATTTGCGACAGTAAAAAATTATATTTTGAATAATTTACTATAGAAAAGGCAATCCCTGGCGGATTTGAAATTTGCGACAGTAGAAAATTATTTTTTGAATAATTTACTATAGAAAAGGCAATCCCTGGCCGATTTGAAATTTGCGACAGTAGAAAATTATTTTTTGAATAATTTACTATAGAAAAGGCAATCCCTGTCGTAATTAAAATTTGCGACAGTAGAAAATTATTTTTTGAATAATTTACTATAGAAAAGGCAATCCCTGGCGTAATTAAAATTTGCGACAGTAAAAAATTATTTTATGAATAATTTACTATAGAAAAGGCAATCCCTGGCGTAATTAAAATTTGCGACAGTAAAAAATTCTTTTTTGAATAATTTACTATAGAAAAGGCAATCCCTGGCGCAATTAAAACTTGCGATAGTAAAAATTATTTTTTGAATAATTTACTATAGAAAGGCAATCCCTGGCGTATTTAAAATTTGCGACAGTAAAAAATTAATATTTTGAAAAATTTACTGTAGAAAAGGCAATCCCTGGCGCAATTAAAACTTGCGATAGTAAAAAATTATTTTTTGAATAATTTACTGTAGAAAAGGCAATCCCTGGCGTAATTAAAATTTGCGACAGTTGAAAATTATTTTTTGAATAATTTACTATAGAAAAGGAAATCCCTGGAGCAATTACAATTTGCGACAGTTGAAAATTATTTTTTGAATAATTTACTATAGAAAAGGCAATCCCTGGCGCAATTAAAATTTGCGACAGTTGAAAATTATTTTTTGAATAATTTACTATAGAAAAGGCAATCCCTGGCGCAATTAAAATTTGCGACAGTAGAAAATCATTTTTTGAATAATTTACTATAGAAAAGGCAATCCCTGGCGTAATTAAAATTTGCGACAGTAGAAAATTATTTTTTGCAAAATTTACTGTAGAAAAGGCAATCCCTGGCGCAATTAAATCTTGCGACATTAGAAAATTATTTTTTCAATAATTTACTATAAAAAAGGCAATCCCTGGCGTAATTAAAATTTGCGACAGTAGAAAATTATTTTTTGAATAATTTACTATAGAAAAGGCAATCCCTGGCGTATTTAAAATTTGCGACAGTAAGAAATTATTTTTTGAATAATTTACTATAGAAAAGGCAATCCCTGGCGCAATTACCATTTGCGACAGAAAAAAAATTAATATTTTGAAAAATTTACTGTAGAAAATGCAATCCCTGGCGCAATTAAAACTTGCGATAGTAAAAAATTATTTTTTGAATAATTTACTGTAGAAAAGGCAATCCCTGGCGTAATTAAAATTTGCGACAGTAGAAAATTATTTTTTGAATAATTTACTATAGAAAAGGCAATCCCTGGCGTAATTAAAATTTGCGACAGTATAAAATTATTTTTTGCAAAATTTACTATAGAAAAGGCAATCCCTGGCGTAATTAAAATTTGCGACAGTAAAAAATTATTTTTTGCAAAATTTACTGTAGAAAAGGCAATCCCTGGCGGATTTGAAATTTGCGACAGTAAAAAATTATTTTTTGAATAATTTACTATAGAAAAGGCAATCCCTGGCGCACTTAAAATTTGCGACAGTAAAAAATTATTTTTTGAATAATTTACTATAGAAAAGGCAATCCCTGGCGTAATTAAAATTTGCGACAGTTGAAAATTATTTTTTGAATAATTTACTATAGAAAAGGCAATCCCTGGCGTAATTAAAATTTGCGACAGTATAAAATTATTTTTTGAATAATTTAGTATAGAAAAGGCAATCCCTGGCGCACTTAAAATTTGCGACAGTAAAAAATTATTTTTTGAATAATTTACTATAGAAAAGGCAATCTCTGGCGTAATTAAAATTTGCGACAGTATAAAATTATTTTTTGAATAATTTACTATAGAAAAGGCAATCCCTGGCGTATTTAAAATTTGCGACAGTAAACAATTATTTTTTGAATAATTTAATATAGAAAAGGCAATCCCTGGCGCAATTAAAATTTGCGACAGTAAAAAATTATTTTTTGAATAATTTACTATAGAAAAGGCAATCCCTGGCGTAATTAAAATTTGCGACAGTAGAAAATTATTTTTTGAATAATTTACTATAGAAAAGGCAATCCCTGGCGCAATTAAAATTTGCGACAGTAAAAAATTATTTTTTGAATAATTTACTATAGAAAAGGCAATCCCTGGCGTAATTAAAATTTGCGACAGTAAGAAATTAATTTGTGAGAAATTTACTATAGAAAAGGCAATCCCTGGGATATTTAAAATTTGCGACAGTAGAAAATTATTTTTTGAATAATTTACTATAGAAAAGGCAACCCTGGCGCAATTAAAATTTGCGACAGTAGAAAATTATTTTTTGAATAATTTACTATAGAAAAGGTAATCCCTGGCGCAATTAAACTTGCGATAGTAAAAAATTATTTTTTGAATAATTTACTATAGAAAACGCAATCCCTGGCGGATTTGAAATTTGCGACAGTAAAAAATTATTTTTTGAATAATTTACTATAGTAAAGGCAATCCCTGGCGTAATTAAAATTTGCGACAGTATAAAATTATTTTTTGCAAAATTTACTATAGAAAAGGCAATCCCTGGCGTAATTAAAATTTGCGACAGTAAAAAATTATTTTTTGAATAATTTACTATAGAAAAGGCAATCCCTGGCGTAATTAAAATTTGCGACAGTAAAAAATTATTTTTTGAATAATTTACTATAGAAAAGGCAATCCCTGGCGCAATTAAAACTTGCGATAGTAAAAAATTATTTTATGAATAATTTACTATAGAAAAGGGAATCCCTGGCGTATTTAAAATTTGCGGCAATAGAAAATTATTTTTTGCAAAATTTACTGTAGGAAAGGCAATCCCTGGCGCAATTAAAACTTGCGACAGTAGTAAATTATTTTTTGAATAATTTACTATAGAAAAGGCAATCCCTGGCGTAATTAAAACTTGCGACAGTAGAAAATTATTTTTTGAATAATTTACTATAGAAAAGGCAATCCCTGGCGTAATTAAAATTTGCGACAGTAAAAAATTATATTTTGAATAATTTACTATAGAAAAGGCAATCCCTGGCGGATTTGAAATTTGCGACAGTAGAAAATTATTTTTTGAATAATTTACTATAGAAAAGGCAATCCCTGGCGGATTTGAAATTTGCGACAGTAGAAAATTATTTTTTGAATAATTTACTATAGAAAAGGCAATCCCTGACGTAATTAAAATTTGCGACAGTAGAAAATTATTTTTTGAATAATTTACTATAGAAAAGGCAATCCCTGGCGTAATTAAAATTTGCGACAGTAAAAAATTATTTTTTGAATAATTTACTATAGAAAAGGCAATCCCTGGCGTAATTAAAATTTGCGACAGTAAAAAATTATTTTTTGAATAATTTACTATAGAAAAGGCAATCCCTGGCGCAATTAAAACTTGCGATAGTAAAAATTATTTTTTGAATAATTTACTATAGAAAGGCACTCCCTGGCGTATTTAAAATTTGCGACAGTAAAAAATTAATATTTTGAAAAATTTACTGTAGAAAAGGCAATCCCTGGCGCAATTAAAACTTGCGATAGTAAAAAATTATTTTTTGAATAATTTACTATAGAATTGGCAATCCCTGGCGTAATTAAAATTTGCGACAGTATAAAATTATTTTTTGCAAAATTTACTATAGAAAAGGCAATCCCTGGCGCAATTAAAACTTGCGATAGTAAAAAATTATTTTATGAATAATTTACTATAGAAAAGGGAATCCCTGGCGTATTTAAAATTTGCGGCAATAGAAAATTATTTTTTGCAAAATTTACTGTAGAAAAGGCAATCCCTGGCGCAATTAAAACTTGCGACAGTAGAAAATTATTTTTTGAATAATTTACTATAGAAAAGGCAATCCCTGGCGTAATTAAAATTTGCGACAGTAGAAAATTATTTTTTGAATAATTTACTATAGAAAAGGCAATCCCTGGCGTAATTAAAATTTGCGACAGTAAAAAATTATTTTTTGAATAATTTACTATAGAAAAGGCAATCCCTGGCGTAATTAAAATTTGCGACAGTAAAAAATTATTTTTTGAATAATTTACTATAGAAAAGGCAATCCCTGGCGCAATTAAAACTTGCGATAGTAAAAATTATTTTTTGAATAATTTACTATAGAAAGGCAATCCCTGGCGTATTTAAAATTTGCGACAGTAAAAAGTTAATATTTTGAAAAATTTACTGTAGAAAAGGCAATCCCTGGCGCAATTAAAACTTGCGATAGTAAAAAATTATTTTTTGAATAATTTACTGTAGAAAAGGCAATCCCTGGCGTAACTAAAATTTGCGACAGTTGAAAATTATTTTTTGAATAATTTACTATAGAAAAGGAAATCCCTGGCGCAATTACAATTTGCGACAGTTGAAAATTATTTTTTGAATAATTTACTATAGAAAAGGTAATCCCTGGCGCAATTAAAATTTGCGACAGATGAAAATTATTTTTTGAAGAATTTACTATAGAAAAGGCAATCCCTGGCGCAATTAAAATTTGCGACAGTAGAAAATTATTTTTTGAATAATTTACTATAGAAAAGGCAATCCCTGGCGCAATTAAAATTTGCAACAGTGGAAAATTATTTTTTGCAAAATTCACTATAGAAAAAGCAATCCCTGGCGTAATTAAAATTTGCGACAGTAGAAAATTATTTTTTGCAAAATTTACTGTAGAAAAGGCAATCCCTGGCGCAATTAAAACTTGCGACAGTAGAAAATTATTTTTTGAATAATTTACTATAAAAAAGGCAATCCCTGGCGTAATTAAAATTTGCGACAGTAGAAAATTATTTTTTGAATAATTTACTATAGAAAAGGCAATCCCTGGCGTAATTAAAATTTGCGACACTAAAAAATTATTTTTTGAATAATTTACTATAGAAAAGGCAATCCGTGGCGCACTTAAAATTTGCGACAGAAAAAAATTATTTTTTGAATAATTTACTATAGAAAAGGCAATCCCTGGCGTAATTAAAATTTGCGACAGTTGAAAATTTTTTTTTTGAATAATTTACTATAGAAAAGGCAGTCCCTGGCGTATTTAAAATTTGCGACAGTAAGAAATTATTTTTTGAATAATTTACTATAGAAAAGGCAATCCCTGGCGCAATTACAAATTGCGACAGTAAAAAATTAATATTTTGAAAAATTTACTGTAGAAAAGGCAATCCCTGGCGCAATTAAAACTTGCGATAGTAAAAAATTATTTTTTGAATAATTTACTGTAGAAATGGCAATCCCTGGCGTAATTAAAATTTGCGACAGTAGAAAATTATTTTTTGAATAATTTACTATAGAAAAGGCAATCCCTGGCGTAATTAAAATTTGCGACAGTAGAAAATTATTTTTTTGCAAAATTTACTATAGAATAGGCAATCCTTGGCGTATTTACAATTTGCGACAGTAAAAAATTATTTTTTGAATATGTTAATATAGAAAAGGCAATCCCCGGCGCACTTAAAATTTGCGACAGTAAAAAATTATTTTTTGAATAATTTATTATAGAAAAGGCAATCCCTGGCGTATTTAAAATTTGCGACTGTAAAAATTTAATTTGTGAGAAATTTACTATAGAAAAGGCAATCCCTGGGATATTTAAAATTTGCGACAGTAAAATATTATTTTTTTGCAAAATTTACTATAGAAAAGGCAATCCCTGGCGTATTTAAAATTTGCGACAGTAAAAAATTATTTTTTGAATAATTTACTATAGAAAAGGCAATCCTGGCGTAATTAAAATTTGCGACAGTAGAAAATTATTTTTTGAATAATTTACTATAGAAAAGGCAATCCCTGGCGTATTTAAAATTTCCGACAGTAGAAAATTATTTTTAGAATAATTTACTATAGAAAAGGCATTCCCTGGCGTATTTAAAATTTGCGACAGTTGAAAATTATTTTTTGAAAAATTTACTATAGAAAAGGCAATCCCTGGCGTAATTAAAATTTGCGAAAGTAAAAAATTATTTTTTGAATAATTTACTATAGAAAAGGCAATCCCTGGCGTAATTAAAATTTGCGACAGTAAAAAATTATTTATTGAATAATTTACTATAGAAAAGGCAATCCCTGGCGCAATTAAAACTTGCGATAGTAAAAATTATTTTTTGAATAATTTACTATAGAAAGGCAATCCCTGGCGTATTTAAAATTTGCGACAGTAAAAAGTTAATATTTTGAAAAATTTACTGTAGAAAAGGCAATCCCTGGCGTATTTAAAATTTGCGACAGTAAGAAATTATTTTTTGAATAATTTACTATAGAAAAGGCAATCCCTGGCGCAATTACAATTTGCGACGGTAAAAAATTATTTTTTGAATAATTTACTATAAAAAAGGCAATCCCTGGCGTAATTAAAATTTGCGACAGTTGAAAATTATTTTTTTAATAATTTACTATAGAAAAGGCAATCCCTGGCGTAATTAAAATTTGCGACAGTATAAAATTATTTTTTGAATAATTTACTATAGAAAAGGCAATCCCTGGCGTAATTAAAATTTGCGACAGTAGAAAATTATTTTTTGAATAATTTACTATAGAAAAGGCAATCCCTGGCGTAATTAAAATTTGCGACAGTATAAAATTATTTTTTGAATAATTTACTATAGAAAAGGCAATACCTGGCGCACTTAAAATTTGCGACAGTATAAAATTATTTTTTGAATAATTTATTATAGAAAAGGCAATCCCTGGCGTAATTAAAATTTGCGACAGTTGAAAATTATTTTTTGAATAATTTACTATAGAAAAGGCAATCCCTGGCGTAATTAAAATTTGCGACAGTATAAAATTATTTTTTGAATAATTTACTATAGAAAAGGCAATCCCTGGCGTATTTAAAATTTGCGACAGTAGAAAATTATTTTTTGCAAAATTTACTGTAGAAAGGGCAATCCCTGGCGCAATTAAAACTTGCGACAGTAGAAAATTATTTTTTGCAAAATTTACTATAGAAAAGGAAATCCCTGGCGTAATTAAAATTTGCGACAGTAGAAAATTATTTTTTGAATAATTTACTATAGAAAAGGCAATCCCTGGCGTAATTAAAATTTGCGACAGTAAAAAACTATTTTTTGAATAATTTACTATAGAAAAGGCAATCCCTGGCGCAGTTAAAACTTGCGATAGTAAAAAATTATTTTTTGAATAATTTACTATAGAAAAGGCAATCCCTAGCGGATTTGATATTTGCGACAGTAGAAAATTATTTTTTGAATAATTTACTATAGAAAAGGCAATCCCTGGCGTAATTAAAATTTGCGACAGTAGAAAATTATTTTTTGAATAATTTACTATAGAAAAGGCAATCCCTGCCGTAATTAAAATTTGCGACATTAAAAATTATTTTTTGAATAATTTACTATAAAAAAAGGCAATCCCTCGCGTAATTAAAATTTGCGACAGTAAAAAATTATTTTTTGAATAATTTACTATAGAAAAGGCAATCCCTGGCGCAGTTAAAACTTGCGAGAGTAAAAAAATATTTTTTGAATAATTTACTATAGAAAAGGCAATCCCTGGCGTAATTAAAATTTGCGACAGTAGAAAATTATTTTTTGAATAATTTACTATAGAAAAGGCAATCCCTGGCGTAATTAAAATTTGCGACATTAAAAAATTATTTTTTGAATAATTTACTATAAAAAAAGGCAATCCCTGGCGCAATTACAATTTGCGACTGTTGAAAATTATTTTTTGAATAATTTACTATAGAAAAGGCAATCAATCGCTGGCGCAATTAAAATTTGCGACAGTTGAAAATTATTTTTTGAATACTTTACTATAGAAAAGGCAATCCCTGGCGCAATTAAAATTTGCGACAGTAGAAAATTATTTTTTGAATAATTTACTATAGAAAAGGCAATCCCTGGCGCAATTAAAATTTGCAACAGCAGAAAATTATTTTTTGCAAAATTTACTATAGAAAAGGAAATCCCTGTCGTAACTAAAATTTGCGACAGTAGAAAATTATTTTTTGCAAAATTTACTGTAGAAAAGGCAATCCTTGGCGCAATTAAAACTTGCGACAGTAGAAAATTATTTTTTGAATAATTTACTGTAGAAAAGACAATCCCTGGCGCAATTAAAATTTGCGACAGTAAAAAATTATTTTTTGCAAAATCTACTGTAGAAAAGGCAATCCCTGGCGGATTTGAAATTTGCGACAGTAAAAAATTATTTTTTGAATAATTTACTATAGAAAAGGCAATCCCTGGCGGAATTAAAACTTGCGATAGTAAAAAATTATTTTTTGAATAATTTACTATAGAAAAGGCAATCCCTGGCGTAATTAAAATTTGCGACAGTTGAAAACTATTTTTTGAATAATTTACTATAGAAAAGGCAATCCCTGGTGTATTTAAAATTTGCGACAGTAAGAAATTATTTTTTGAATAATTTACTATAGAAAAGGCAATCCCTGGCGCAATTACAATTTGCGACGGTAAAAAATTATTTTTTGAATAATTTACTATAAAAAAGGCAATTCCTGGCGTAATTAAAATTTGCGACAGTTGAAAATTATTTTTTTAATAATTTACTATAGAAAAGGCAATCCCTGGCGTAATTAAAATTTGCGACAGTATAAAATTATTTTTTGAATAATTTACTATAGAAAAGGCAATCCCTGCCGCAATTAAAATTTGCGACAGTAGAAAATAATTTTTTGCAAAATTTACAATAGAAAAGGCAATCCCTGGCGTAATTAAAATTTGCGACAGTATAAAATTATTTTTTGAATAATTTACTATAGAAAAGGCAATCCCTGGCGCACTTAAAATTTGCGACAGTATAAAATTATTTTTTGAATAATTTACTATAGAAAAGGCAATCCCTGGCGTAATTAAAATTTGCGACAGTTGAAAATTATTTTTTGAATTATTTACTATAGAAAAGGCAATCCCTGGCGTAATTAAAATTTGCGACAGTATAAAATTATTTTTTGAATAATTTACTATAGAAAAGGCAATCCCTGGCGTAATTAAAATTTGCGACAGTAAAAAATTATTTTTTGAATAATTTACTATAGAAAAGGCAATCCCTGGCGCAACTAAAATTTGCGACAGTAAAAAATTATTTTTTGAATAATTTACTGTAGAAAAGGCAATCCCTGGCGCAATTAAAATTTGCGACAGTAAAAAATTATTTTTTGCAAAATTTACTGTAGAAAAGGCAATCCCTGGCGGATTTGAAATTTGCGACAGTAAAAAATTATTTTTTGAATAATTTACTATAGGAAAGGCAATCCCTGGCGTAATTAAAACTTGCGATAGTAAAAAATTATTTTTTGAATAATTTACTATAGAAAAGGCAATCCCTGGCATAGTTAAAATTTGCGACAGTTGAAAATTATTTTTTGAATAATTTACTATAGAAAAGGCAATCCCTGGCGTATTTAAAATTTGCGACAGTAAGAAATTATTTTTTGAATAATTTACTATAGAAAAGGCAATCCCTGGCGCAATTACAATTTGCGACAGTAAAAAATTATTTTTTGAATAATTTACTATAGAATAGGCAATCCCTGGCGTAATTAAAATTTGCGACAGTTGAAAATTATTTTTTGAATAATTTACTATAGAAAAGGCAATCCCTGGCGTAATTAAAATTTGCGACAGTATAAAATTATTTTTTGAATAATTTACTATAGAAAAGGCAATCCCTGGCGCAATTAAAATTTGCGACAGTTTAAAATTATTTTTTGAATAATTTACTATAGAAAAGGCAATCCCTGGCGTAATTAAAATTTGCGACAGTATAAAATTATTTTTTGAATAATTTACTATAGAAAAGGCAATCCCTGGCGTGTTTAAAATTTGCGACAGTATAAAATTATTTTTTGAATAATTTACTGTAGAAAAGGCAATCCCTGGCGTAATTAAAATTTGCGACAGTAGAAAATTATTTTTTGAATAATTTACTATAGAATAGGCAATCCCTGGCGTAATTAAAATTTGCGACAGTAGAAAATTATTTTTTGAATAATTTACTATAGAAAAGGCAATCCCTGGCGCACTTAAAATTTGCGACAGTATAAAATTATTTTTTGAATAATTTACTAAAGAAAAAGCAATCCCTGGGGTAATTAAAATTTGCGACAGTAAAAAATTATTTTTTGAATAATTTACTATAGAAAAGGCAATCCCTGGCGCAATTAAAATTTGCGACAGTAAAAAATTATTTTTTGAATAATTTACTGTAGAAGAGGCAATCCCTGGCGCAATTAAAATTTGCGACAGTAAAAAATTATTTTTTGGAAAATTTACTGTAGAAAAGGCAGTCCCTGGCGGATTTGAAATTTGCGACAGTAAAAAATTATTTTTTGAATAATTTACTATAGAAACGGCAATCCCTGGCGTAATTAAAACTTGCGATAGTAAAAAATTATTTTTTGAATAATTTACTATAGAAAAGGCAATACCTGGCGTAATTAAAATTTGCGACAGTTGAAAATTATTTTTTGAATAATTTACTATAGAAAAGGCAATCCCTGGCGTAATTAAAATTTGCGACAGTATAAAATTATTTTTTGAATAATTTACTATAGGAAAGGCAATCCCTGGCGCAATTAAAATTTGCGACAGTTGAAAATTATTTTTTGAATAATTTACTATAGAAAAGGCAACCCCTGGCGTAATTAAAATTTGCGACAGTATAAAATTATTTTTTGAATAATTTACTATAGAAAAGGCAATCCCTGTCGTATTTAAAATTTGCGACAGTATAAAATTATTTTTTGAATAATTTACTATAGAAAAGGCAATCCCTGGCGTAATTAAAATTTGTGACATTATAAAATTATTTTTTGCAAAATTTACTGTAGAAAAGGCAATCCCTGGCGGATTTGAAATTTGCGACCGTAAAAAATTATTTTTTGAATAATTTACTATGGAAAAGGCAATCCCTGGCGTATTTAAAATTTGCGACAGTAGAAAATTATTTTTTGCAAAATTTACTGTAGAAAAGGCAATCCCTGGCGCAAATAAAACTTGCGACAGTAGAAAATTATTTTTTGAATAATTTACTATAGAAAAGGCAATCCCTGGCGTAATTAAAATTTGCAACAGTAGAAAATTATTTTTTGAATAATTTACTATAGAAAGGCAATCCCTGGCGTAATTAAAATTTGCGACAGTAAAAAATTATTTTTTGAATAATTTACTATAGAAAAGGCAATCCCTGGCGCAATTAAAACTTGCGATAGTAAAAAATTATTTTTTGAATAATTTACCATAGAAAAGGCAATCCCTGGCGGATTTGAAATTTGCGACAGTAGAAAATTATTTTTTGAATAATTTACTATAGAATAGGCAATCCCTGGCGTAATTAAAATTTGCGACAGTAGAAAATTATTTTTTGAATAATTTACTATAGAAAAGGCAATCCCTGGCGTAATTAAAATTTGCGACAGTAAAAAATTATTTTTTGAATAATTTACTATAGAAAAGGCAATCCCTGGCGTAATTAAAATTTGCGACAGTAAAAAATTATTTTTTGAATAATTTACTATAGAAAAGGCAATCCCTGGCGCAGTTAAAACTTCCGATAGTAAAAATATATTTTTTGAATAATTTACTATAGAAAAGGCAATCCCTGGCGCAATTAAAACTTGCGATAGTAAAAAATTATTTTTTGAATAATTTACTGTAGAAAAGGCAATCCCTGGCGTAATTAAAATTTGCGACAGTTGAAAATTATTTTTTGAATAATTTACTATAGAAAAGGCAATCCCTGGCGCAATTACAATTTGCGACAGTTGAAAATTATTTTTTGAATAATTTACTATATAAAAGGCAATCGCTGGCGCAATTAAAATTTGCGACAGTTGAAAATTATTTTTTGAATACTTTACTATAGAAAAGGCAATCCCTGGCGCAATTAAAATTTGCGACAGTAGAAAATTATTTTTTGAATAATTTACTATAGAAAAGGCAATCCCTGGCGCAATTAAAATTTGCAACAGTAGAAAATTATTTTTTGCAAAATTTACTATAGAAAAGGAAATCCCTGGCGTAACTAAAATTTGCGACAGTAGAAAATTATTTTTTGCAAAATTTACTGTAGAAAAGGCAACCCCTGGCGCAATTAAAACTTGCGACAGTAGAAAATTATTTTTTGAATAATTTACTGTAGAAAAGGCAATCCCTGGCGAAATTAAAATTTGCGACAGTAAAAAATTATTTTTTGCAAAATTTACTGTAGAAAAGGCAATCCGTGGCGGATTTGAAATTTGCGACAGTATAAAATTATTTTTTGAATAATTTACTATAGAAAAGGCAATCCCTGGCGTAAATAAAATTTGCGACAGTTGAAAATTATTTTTTGAATAATTTACTATAGAAAAGGCAATCCCTGGCGTAATTAAAATTTGCGACAGTATAAAATTATTTTTTGAATAATTTACTATAGAAAAGGCAATCCCTGGCGCAATTAAAATTTGCGACAGTAAAAAATTAATTTTTGAATAATTTACTATAGAAAAGGCAATCCCTGGCGCAATTAAAATTTGCGACAGTAGAAAATTATTTTTTGAATAATTTACTATAGAAAAGGCAATCCCTGGCGCACTTAAAATTTGCGACAGTATAAAATTATTTTTTGAATAATTTACTATAGAAAAGGCAATCCCTGGCGTAATTAAAATTTGCGACAGTAAAAAATTATTTTTTGAATAATTTACTGTAGAAAAGGCAATCCCTGGCGCAATTAAAATTTGCGACAGTAAAAATTATTTTTTGAATAATTTACTGTAGAAAAGGCAATCCCTGGCGCCATTAAAATTTGCGACAGTTGAAAATTATTTTTTGAATAATTTACTATAGAAAAGGCAATCCCTGGCGTAATTAAAATTTGCGCAGTATAAAATTATTTTTTGAATAATTTACTATAGAAAAGGCAATCCGTGGCGGATTTGAAATTTGCGACAGTAGAAAATTATTTTTTGAATAATTTACTGTAGAAAAGGCAATCCCTGGCGAAATTAAAATTTGCGACAGTAAAAAATTATTTTTTGCAAAATTTACTGTAGAAAAGGCAATCCGTGGCGGATTTGAAATTTGCGACAGTATAAAATTATTTTTTGAATAATTTACTATAGAAAAGGCAATCCCTGGCGTATTTAAAATTTGCGACAGTAAGAAATTAATTTGTGAGAAATTTGCTATAGAAAAGGCAATCCCTGGGATATTTAAAATTTGCGACAGTAGAAAATTATTTTTTGAATAATTTACTATAGAAAAGGCGCACTTAAAATTTGCGACAGTATAAAATTATTTTTTGAATAATTTACTATAGAAAAAGCAATCCCTGGCGTAATTAAAATTTGCGACAGTAAAAAATTATTTTTTGAATAATTTACTATAGAAAACGCAATCCCTGGCGCAATTAAAATTTGCGACAGTAAAAAATTATTTTTTGAATAATTTACTGTAGAAAAGGCAATCCCTGGCGCAATTAAAATTTGCGACAGTAAAAAATTATTTTTTGGAAAATTTACTGTAGAAAAGGCAATCCCTGGCGGATTTGAAATTTGCGACAGTAAAAAATTATTTTTTGAATAATTTACTATAGAAAAGGCAATCTCTGGCGTAATTAAAATTTGCGACAGTATAAAATTATTTTTTGAAGAATTTACTATAGAAAAGGCAATCCCTGGCGCAATTAAAATTTGCGACAGTTGAAAATTATTTTTTGAATAATTTACTATAGAAAAGGCAATCCCTGGCGTAATTAAAATTTGCGCAGTATAAAATTATTTTTTGAATAATTTACTATAGAAAAGGCAATCCCTGGCGTATTTAAAATTTGCGACAGTATAAAATTATTTTTTGAATAATTTACTGTAGAAAAGGCAATCCCTGGCGTAATTAAAATTTGCGACAGTAGAAAATTATTTTTTGAATAATTTACTATAGAAAAGGCAATCCCTGACGTAATTAAAATTTGCGACAGTAAAAAATTAATATTTTGAAAAATTTACTGTAGAAAAGGCAATCCCTGGCGCACTTAAAATTTGCGACAGTAAAAAATTATTTTTTGAATAATTTACTATAGAAAAGGCAATCCCTGGCGTATTTAAAATTTGCGACAGTAAGAAATTAATTTGTGAGAAATTTACTATAGAAAAGGCAATCCCTGGCGTAATTAAAATTTGCGACAGTAAAAAATTATTTTTTGAATAATTTACTGTAGAAAAGGCAATCCCTGGCGCAATTAAAATTTGCGACAGTAAAAAATTATTTTTTGGAAAATTTACTGTAGAAAAGGCAATCCCTGGCGCAATTAAAATTTGCGACAGTAAAAAATTATTTTTTGAATAATTTACTGTAGCAAAGGCAATCCCTGGCGCAATTAAAATTTGCGACAGTAAAAAATTATTTTTTGGAAAATTTACTGTAGAAAAGGCAATCCCTGGCGGATTTGAAATTTGCGACAGTAAAAAATTATTTTTTGAATAATTTACTATAGAAAAGGCAATCTCTGGCGTAATTAAAATTTGCGACAGTATAAAATTATTTTTTGAAGAATTTACTATAGAAAAGGCAATCCCTGGCGCAATTAAAATTTGCGACAGTTGAAAATTATTTTTTGAATAATTTACTATAGAAAAGGCAATCCTCTTGTCAATGTCTCTTGGCAATGTCTCTTGTTTTCTTATTGCCTATTGAGCATGCCGCTGACTCTGTGTTAGTATGTTCAGTCGTTAAATTTGTATAATATGGACCAAGTAGGAACCATGGTAAATGTGTTTTGTTCCAGAGCGCCGGGACTCAAGGTGTGTTACATGAATGCACGCAGCATTCGTTCAAAGATTGATGAGTTGGGATTAATATTTGCGCACTCAAATGTTGATATTATAATGGTATCTGAGACTTGGTTACATGGGGACATTCCGTCTCGTTTGGTGGACATTCCAGGTTATTCCCTACATCGTAACGATAGGAAAGATCGCATTGGTGGTGGTGTGGCAATCTATATTAGAAAGTGCTTAAAATCCTCCATTCTATACTCATCGACATGTGAGCCTTTTGAGTTCATATGCGTTGAGATTCAATCTAGCTATGATAAATGCGCTTTAGTAGCAGTTTACTGTCCTCCAAATTGTTTCTCTATAAATAATACTTCTGAGTTCGAGGATAGAATTGCCTCAATAATTCAGCGATATAATAAAGTAATTGTCGGTGGTGACTTTAATGTGAACTTGTTGCAACAGAACTCCACTTCTGAAAATTTCATTCACCTGATCCAGTCTCTTGATTTGAAACAGGTAAATGTGCTTCCCACGTTTTGCGGTGTGGAAAATCCCTCATTACTTGATTTGTTTCTTGTTACAGATGAAAGTTCTGTTAAGTTCTTTAATCAGCTTAGCCCCCCAAGTATCATGGACCACGATATATTATTCTTGACATATGAGTTCCTAGTAGAGAGAGAGGTTGAAACGCCGACTTTGTGTCGTAATTATAATCGTATCGATATTACTGGTATGTTGGACGAATGCACCACTCTCCCCTGGAATTCAATTTACGATTTCACTGACGTGGACGACCAAGTAGAGAAGTTTGATTCCATCATGCAATATCTTCATGATAAATACGCTCCTCTTCGCTCACGGCGTAGTTTTCCACACAGAATTCCATGGTTTACGGAAGAAATTAATAGCCTCATTGCAGAACGTGAGTTCCTTTATCAGAGGTATAAATATTCCAGAAGTCAGATTGACAAGCAACGGTATAAACTTATTAGAAATTTGGTAACTCGTAAAGTACGTTCTGCAAAGCGTTATTATTTGGGTCACAAGCTTGATCCTGGTCTCACTTCAAAACAATTCTGGTCTAATTTAAAATACTTGGGCATTCATGGTAAACATTCCCCAACTTGTGATTTTGATCTAAATGATCTAAATGAGCATTTCACTTCATCTTCAGCAGTGGTATTCCCAACTGCTTCTGAGCTTTTGCATACAACTCCTCAATCACCATCAGGTGATGGTTTTAGCTTCCGCTGCGTCGATTCATTAGAGGTTTATAATGCCATTAATTCTATCAGTTCGAACGCTAGCGGGCCGGATAACATCCCTCCGCTTTTCGTGAAATTACTTTTGCCTGCTATATTACCTGTTGTCAAGCATATCTTTAATACTGCTTTAACTACGTCAAAGTTTCCAGCAAAGTGGAAAAGGGCAGTTGTGTTACCCATTGCTAAAAATAACTCCCCAAGTAACATGTCTGACTTCCGACCTATCAGCCTATTATGTTTTTTAGCGAAAGCCTTGGAAAAGCTCATATCAACTCAGATGTTCGAGTATCTTGAGGAACGTTCATTATTATCTGCTTGTCAATCCGGCTTTCGTCCCAAACACAGCTGCGAAACAGTTTTGCTTAAAGTTACCACCGATATTCGTGAAGCGCTTGATAAGGATGACATGGGAATTCTAGTGCTACTGGACTTTTCTAAGGCTTTTGACAGTGTCAATCACCGTAAATTATTGCAAAAGTTAGCTTTGAATTTTAACTTCACCTCATCCGCACTTTCAGCTATTAATAGCTTTTTATCTAGACGAACACAGCAAGTGAAAATTAATAATAGCCTTTCTAATGTAATAAATTTGACATGTGGAATCCCCCAAGGCTCTATTCTAGGACCCCTGTTATTCAGCCTTTATATTAATGACTTACCGGATGTTATACGCCATACTAATATACAGTTATATGCGGATGACGTGCAGATTTTTATGAGCTGTCCTATTGGCTTGTCTGAAGATTGCATTTTCAAAGTCAATAGTGATCTTGAGCAGATATATGACTGGTCAACATTAAATGACCTTGCATTGAATGCTAAAAAGTCAAATTATATGCTAGTACACCGAAGAGGTTTGGATCCTTTAAATTATTCTCCTATTGTCCTTGGAAACACCCCGCTACCCCATTTAGAGCGTGTAAGGAATCTAGGTATAATACTAAACTCTCGGATGAGCTGCTGTGATTATGTGAAAAGCGTGTTGGGAAAAGTGTATGGTGGACTTCGTCGTCTTTGGCTCTCAGCACGTTTACTTTCTGTAAGTGTGAAAATTAAAATCGTCAGAGCACTTTTAGTACCTTTTTTTACTTATGGAAGTTTAGCCTTTCCTGCCCTAGATTCCAACTGTTCGCGAAAATTAGAGATCGCTTTTAACAATTGCATAAGATTCGCATTTGGACTTCGACGTTTTGACCACATAAGCCAATATAGAAACGTAATCCTGAATTGTTCCATTAAAACATATCTTTTGCATAAAGCACTAGTTTTCCTTCATAGGCTTATTTACTCCAATCAGCCTGCGTATCTCTGCAATAGTATAAGATTCTTGCGTTCCACCAGACACGTGGATATTTTGATTCCCCGCTACCGTACACTATTGGGCCAGCGTTCCTACTTTGTCCATATACCTCGCAGGTGGAACTCTCTTCCTGTGGACTTACAACGCACGGGGTCAGCCGTTATGTTTAGGAGGCTTCTTTTTCAATGTTTAATGAATGAGAATTAGTCATTCGTCCGGTGAGTTTGAGAAATCTGTAGTCTATTTAAGTTTGTTTATAATATAGCAGTAACTGGTTTAGTATTAATATTTTATTTCTTTTTTTACATAATGCATCACTCCATTTTTATTTTTATTTTAGTTCTAAATTTTTCATTTTTATATTATCATTATCATTTAATTTTCTTTATTTTTCCGTTAATTTAATTTTACTGTTTTGTTTTTCTTTTTTCTTTTTTTCTTCTTCTTAGTAGCATTTCCCGTTATAATTTTTATATGTACATATTGAAAAGATTGTATGAATCTTGTTGTGCATTATCCTCGTAATAAATTGAATTGAATTGAATTGAATCCCTGGCGTAATTAAAATTTGCGCAGTATAAAATTATTTTTTGAATAATTTACTATAGAAAAGGCAATCCCTGGCGCAATTAAAATTTGCGACAGTAAAAAATTAATTTTTGAATAATTTACTATAGAAAAGGCAATCCCTGGCGCAATTAAAATTTGCGACAGTAGAAAATTATTTTTTGAATAATTTACTATAGAAAAGGCAATCTCTGGCGAAATTAAAATTTGCGACAGTAGAAAATTATTTTTTGAATAATTTACTATAGAAAAGGCAATCTCTGGCGTAATTAAAATTTGCGACAGTATAAAATTATTTTTTGAAGAATTTACTATAGAAAAGGCAATCCCTGACGTAATTAAAATTTGCGACAGTAGAAAATTATTTTTTGAATAATTTACTATAGAAAAGGCAATCCCTGGCGTAATTAAAATTTGCGACAGTATAAAATTATTTTTTGAATAATTTACTATAGAAAAGGCAATCCCTGGCGCAATTAAAATTTGCGACAGTAAAAAATTAATTTTTGAATAATTTACTATAGAAAAGGCAATCCCTGGCGCAATTAAAATTTGCGACAGTAGAAAATTATTTTTTGAATAATTTACTATAGAAAAGGCAATCTCTGGCGTAATTAAAATTTGCGACAGTATAAAATTATTTTTTGAAGAATTTACTATAGAAAAGGCAATCCCTGACGTAATTAAAATTTGCGACAGTAGAAAATTATTTTTTGAATAATTTACTATAGAAAAGGCAATCCCTGGCGTAATTAAAATTTGCGACAGTAAAAAATTATTTTTTGAATAATTTACTATAGAAGAGGCAATCCCTGGCGTAATTAAAATTTGCGACAGTAAAAAATTATTTTTTGAATAATTTACTATAGAAAAGGCAATCCGTGGCGTAATTAAAATTTGCGACAGTAAAAAATTATTTTTTGAATAATTTACTATAGAAAAGGCAATGCCTGGCGCAATTAAAACTTGCGATAGTAAAAAATTATTTTTTGAATAATTTACTATAGAAAAGGCAATCCCTGGCGTAATTAAAATTTGCGACATTAAAAAATTATTTTTTGAATAATTTACTATAGAATAGGCAATCCCTGGCGTAATTAAAATTTGCGACAGTATAAAATTATTTTTTGCAAAATTTACTATAGAAAAGGCAATCCCTGGCGTAATTAAAATTTGCGACAGTAAAAAATTATTTTTTGAATAATTTACTATAGAAAAGGTAATCCCTGGCGCAATTAAACTTGCGATAGTAAAAAATTATTTTTTGAATAATTTACTATAGAAAACGCAATCCCTGGCGGATTTGAAATTTGCGACAGTAAAAAATTATTTTTTTGGATAATTTACTATAGAAAAGGCAATCCCTGGCGTAATTAAAATTTGCGACAGTATAAAATTATTTTTTGCAAAATTTACAATAGAAAAGGCAATCCCTGGCGTAATTAAAATTTGCGACAGTAAAAAATTATTTTTTGAATAATTTACTATAGAAAAGGCAATCCGTGGCGTATTTAAAATTTGCGACAGTAGAAAATTATTTTTTGAATAATTTACTATAGAAAAGGCAATCCCTGGCGCAATTAAAATTTGCGACAGTAAAAAATTATTTTTTGAATAATTTACTATAGAAAAGGCAATCCCTGGCGCAATTAAAATTTGCGACAGTAAAAAATTATTTTTTGAATAATTTACTATAGAAAAGGCAATCCCTGGCGTAATTAAAATTTGCGACAGTAGAAAATTATTTTTTGAATGATTTACTATAGAAAAGGCAATCCCTGGCGCAATTAAAATTTGCGACAGTAAAAAATTATTTTTTGAATAATTTACTATAGAAAAGGCAATCCCTGGCGTAATTAAAATTTGCGACAGTAAGAAATTAATTTGTGAGAAATTTACTATAGAAAAGGCAATCCCTGGGATATTTAAAATTTGCGACAGTAGAAAATTATTTTTTGAATAATTTACTATAGAAAAGTCAATCCCTGGCGCAATTAAAATTTGCGACAGTAGAAAATTATTTTTTGAATAATTTACTATAGAAAAGGTAATCCCTGGCGCAATTAAACTTGCGATAGTAAAAAATTATTTTTTGAATAATTTACTATAGAAAACGCAATCCCTGGCGTAATTAAAATTTGCGACATTAAAAAATTATTTTTTGAATAATTTACTATAGAATAGGCAATCCCTAACGTAATTAAAATTTGCGACAGTATAAAATTATTTTTTGCAAAATTTACTATAGAAAAGGCAATCCCTGGCGTAATTAAAATTTGCGACAGTAAAAAATTATTTTTTGAATAATTTACTATAGAAAAGGCAATCCCTGGCGTAATTAAAATTTGCGACAGTAAAAAATTATTTTTTGAATAATTTACTATAGAAAAGGCAATCCCTGGCGCAATTAATACTTGCGATAGTAAAAAATTATTTTATGAATAATTTACTATAGAAAAGGGAATCCCTGGCGTATTTAAAATTTGCGGCAATAGAAAATTATTTTTTGCAAAATTTACTGTAGAAAAGGCAATCCCTGGCGCAATTAAAACTTGCGACAGTAGAAAATTATTTTTTGAATAATTTACTATAGAAAAGGCAATCCCTGGTGTAATTAAAATTTGCGACAGTAGAAAATTATTTTTTGAATAATTTACTATAGAAAAGGCAATCCCTGGCGTAATTAAAATTTGCGACAGTAAAAAATTATATTTTGAATAATTTACTATAGAAAAGGCAATCCCTGGCGGATTTGAAATTTGCGACAGTAGAAAATTATTTTTTGAATAATTTACTATAGAAAAGGCAATCCCTGGCGGATTTGAAATTTGCGACAGTAGAAAATTATTTTTTGAATAATTTACGATAGAAAAGGCAATCCCTGACGTAATTAAAATTTGCGACAGTAGAAAATAATTTTTTGAATAATTTACTATAGAAAAGGCAATCCCTGGCGTAATTAAAATTTGCGACAGTAAAAAATTATTTTTTGAATAATTTACTATAGAAAAGGCAATCCCTGGCGTAATTAAAATTTGCGACAGTAAAAAATTATTTTTTGAATAATTTACTATAGAAAAGGCAATCCGTGGCGTAATTAAAATTTGCGACAGTAAAAAATTATTTTTTGAATAATTTACTATAGAAAAGGCAATGCCTGGCGCAATTAAAACTTGCGATAGTAAAAAATTATTTTTTGAATAATTTACTATAGAAAAGGCAATCCCTGGCGTAATTAAAATTTGCGACATTAAAAAATTATTTTTTGAATAATTTACTATAGAATAGGCAATCCCTGGCGTAATTAAAATTTGCGACAGTATAAAATTATTTTTTGCAAAATTTACTATAGAAAAGGCAATCCCTGGCGTAATTAAAATTTGCGACAGTAAAAAATTATTTTTTGAATAATTTACTATAGAAAAGGCAATCCCTGGCGTAATTAAAATTTGCGACAGTAAAAAATTATTTTTTGAATAATTTACTATAGAAAAGGCAATCCCTGGCGCAATTAAAACTTGCGATAGTAAAAAATTATTTTATGAATAATTTACTATAGAAAGGGGAATCCCTGGCGTATTTAAAATTTGCGGCAATAGAAAATTATTTTTTGCAAAATTTACTGTAGAAAAGGCAATCCCTGGCGCAATTAAAACTTGCGACAGTAGAAAATTATTTTTTGAATAATTTACTATAGAAAAGGCAATCCCTGGTGTAATTAAAATTTGCGACAGTAAAAAATTATATTTTGAATAATTTACTATAGAAAAGGTAATCCCTGGCGGATTTGAAATTTGCGACAGTAGAAAATTATTTTTTGAATAATTTACTATAGAAAAGGCAATCTCTGGCGGATTTGAAATTTGCGACAGTAGAAAATTATTTTTTGAATAATTTACTATAGAAAAGGCAATCCCTGACGTAATTAAAATTTGCGACAGTAGAAAATTATTTTTTGAATAATTTACTATAGAAAAGGCAATCCCTGGCGTAATTAAAATTTGCGACAGTAAAAAATTATTTTTTGAATAATTTACTATAGAAAAGGCAATCCCTGGCGTAATTAAAATTTGCGACAGTAAAAAATTATTTTTTGAATAATTTACTATAGAAAAGGCAATCCCTGGCGCAATTAAAACTTGCGATAGTAAAAATTATTTTTTGAATAATTTACTATAGAAAGGCAATCCCTGGCGTATTTAAAATTTGCGACAGTAAAAAATTAATATTTTGAAAAATTTACTGTAGAAAAGGCAATCCCTGGCGCAATTAAAACTTGCGATAGTAAAAAATTATTTTTTGAATAATTTACTATAGAATAGGCAATCCCTGGCGTAATTAAAATTTGCGACAGTATAAAATTATTTTTTGAAAAATTTACTATAGAAAAGGCAATCCCTGGCGTAATTAAAATTTGCGACAGTAAAAAATTATTTTTTGAATAATTTACTATAGAAAAGGCAATCCCTGGCGTAATTAAAATTTGCGACAGTAAAAAATTATTTTTTGAATAATTTACTATAGAAAAGGCAATCCCTGGCGCAGTTAAAACTTGCGATAGTAAAAAATTATTTTATGAATAATTTACTATAGAAAAGGGAATCCCTGGCGTACTTAAAATTTGCGGCAATAGAAAATTATTTTTTGCAAAATTTACTGTAGAAAAGGCAATCCCTGGCGCAATTAAAACTTGCGACAGTAGAAAATTATTTTTTGAATAATTTACTATAGAAAAGGCAATCCCTGGCGTAATTAAAATTTGCGACAGTAGAAAATTATTTTTTGAATAATTTACTATAGAAAAGGCAATCCCTGGCGTAATTAAAATTTGCGACAGTAAAAAATTATATTTTGAATAATTTACTATAGAAAAGGCAATCCCTGGCGTAATTAAAATTTGCGACAGTAAAAAATTATATTTTGAATAATTTACTATAGAAAAGGCAATCCCTGGCGGATTTGAAATTTGCGACAGTAGAAAATTATTTTTTGAATAATTTACTATAGAAAAGGCAATCCCTGGCGGATTTGAAATTTGCGACAGTAGAAAATTATTTTTTGAATAATTTACTATAGAAAAGGCAATCCCTGTCGTAATTAAAATTTGCGACAGTAGAAAATTATTTTTTGAATAATTTACTATAGAAAAGGCAATCCCTGGCGTAATTAAAATTTGCGACAGTAAAAAATTATTTTATGAATAATTTACTATAGAAAAGGCAATCCCTGGCGTAATTAAAATTTGCGACAGTAAAAAATTCTTTTTTGAATAATTTACTATAGAAAAGGCAATCCCTGGCGCAATTAAAACTTGCGATAGTAAAAATTATTTTTTGAATAATTTACTATAGAAAGGCAATCCCTGGCGTATTTAAAATTTGCGACAGTAAAAAATTAATATTTTGAAAAATTTACTGTAGAAAAGGCAATCCCTGGCGCAATTAAAACTTGCGATAGTAAAAAATTATTTTTTGAATAATTTACTGTAGAAAAGGCAATCCCTGGCGTAATTAAAATTTGCGACAGTTGAAAATTATTTTTTGAATAATTTACTATAGAAAAGGAAATCCCTGGAGCAATTACAATTTGCGACAGTTGAAAATTATTTTTTGAATAATTTACTATAGAAAAGGCAATCCCTGGCGCAATTAAAATTTGCGACAGTTGAAAATTATTTTTTGAATAATTTACTATAGAAAAGGCAATCCCTGGCGCAATTAAAATTTGCGACAGTAGAAAATCATTTTTTGAATAATTTACTATAGAAAAGGCAATCCCTGGCGTAATTAAAATTTGCGACAGTAGAAAATTATTTTTTGCAAAATTTACTGTAGAAAAGGCAATCCCTGGCGCAATTAAATCTTGCGACATTAGAAAATTATTTTTTCAATAATTTACTATAAAAAAGGCAATCCCTGGCGTAATTAAAATTTGCGACAGTAGAAAATTATTTTTTGAATAATTTACTATAGAAAAGGCAATCCCTGGCGTATTTAAAATTTGCGACAGTAAGAAATTATTTTTTGAATAATTTACTATAGAAAAGGCAATCCCTGGCGCAATTACCATTTGCGACAGAAAAAAATTAATATTTTGAAAAATTTACTGTAGAAAATGCAATCCCTGGCGCAATTAAAACTTGCGATAGTAAAAAATTATTTTTTGAATAATTTACTGTAGAAAAGGCAATCCCTGGCGTAATTAAAATTTGCGACAGTAGAAAATTATTTTTTGAATAATTTACTATAGAAAAGGCAATCCCTGGCGTAATTAAAATTTGCGACAGTATAAAATTATTTTTTGCAAAATTTACTATAGAAAAGGCAATCCCTGGCGTAATTAAAATTTGCGACAGTAAAAAATTATTTTTTGCAAAATTTACTGTAGAAAAGGCAATCCCTGGCGGATTTGAAATTTGCGACAGTAAAAAATTATTTTTTGAATAATTTACTATAGAAAAGGCAATCCCTGGCGCACTTAAAATTTGCGACAGTAAAAAATTATTTTTTGAATAATTTACTATAGAAAAGGCAATCCCTGGCGTATTTAAAATTTGCGACAGTAAAAAATTAATATTTTGAAAAATTTACTGTAGAAAAGGCAATCCCTGGCGCAATTAAAACTTGCGATAGTAAAAAATTATTTTTTGAATAATTTACTATAGAATAGGCAATCCCTGGCGTAATTAAAATTTGCGACAGTATAAAATTATTTTTTGAAAAATTTACTATAGAAAAGGCAATCCCTGGCGTAATTAAAATTTGCGACAGTAAAAAATTATTTTTTGAATAATTTACTATAGAAAAGGCAATCCCTGGCGTAATTAAAATTTGCGACAGTAAAAAATTATTTTTTGAATAATTTACTATAGAAAAGGCAATCCCTGGCGCAATTAAAACTTGCGATAGTAAAAAATTATTTTATGAATAATTTACTATAGAAAAGGGAATCCCTGGCGTACTTAAAATTTGCGGCAATAGAAAATTATTTTTTGCAAAATTTACTGTAGAAAAGGCAATCCCTGGCGCAATTAAAACTTGCGACAGTAGAAAATTATTTTTTGAATAATTTACTATAGAAAAGGCAATCCCTGGCGTAATTAAAATTTGCGACAGTAGAAAATTATTTTTTGAATAATTTACTATAGAAAAGGCAATCCCTGGCGTAATTAAAATTTGCGACAGTAAAAAATTATATTTTGAATAATTTACTATAGAAAAGGCAATCCCTGGCGTAATTAAAATTTGCGACAGTAAAAAATTATATTTTGAATAATTTACTATAGAAAAGGCAATCCCTGGCGGATTTGAAATTTGCGACAGTAGAAAATTATTTTTTGAATAATTTACTATAGAAAAGGCAATCCCTGGCGGATTTGAAATTTGCGACAGTAGAAAATTATTTTTTGAATAATTTACTATAGAAAAGGCAATCCCTGTCGTAATTAAAATTTGCGACAGTAGAAAATTATTTTTTGAATAATTTACTATAGAAAAGGCAATCCCTGGCGTAATTAAAATTTGCGACAGTAAAAAATTATTTTATGAATAATTTACTATAGAAAAGGCAATCCCTGGCGTAATTAAAATTTGCGACAGTAAAAAATTCTTTTTTGAATAATTTACTATAGAAAAGGCAATCCCTGGCGCAATTAAAACTTGCGATAGTAAAAATTATTTTTTGAATAATTTACTATAGAAAGGCAATCCCTGGCGTATTTAAAATTTGCGACAGTAAAAAATTAATATTTTGAAAAATTTACTGTAGAAAAGGCAATCCCTGGCGCAATTAAAACTTGCGATAGTAAAAAATTATTTTTTGAATAATTTACTGTAGAAAAGGCAATCCCTGGCGTAATTAAAATTTGCGACAGTTGAAAATTATTTTTTGAATAATTTACTATAGAAAAGGAAATCCCTGGAGCAATTACAATTTGCGACAGTTGAAAATTATTTTTTGAATAATTTACTATAGAAAAGGCAATCCCTGGCGCAATTAAAATTTGCGACAGTTGAAAATTATTTTTTGAATAATTTACTATAGAAAAGGCAATCCCTGGCGCAATTAAAATTTGCGACAGTAGAAAATCATTTTTTGAATAATTTACTATAGAAAAGGCAATCCCTGGCGTAATTAAAATTTGCGACAGTAGAAAATTATTTTTTGCAAAATTTACTGTAGAAAAGGCAATCCCTGGCGCAATTAAATCTTGCGACATTAGAAAATTATTTTTTCAATAATTTACTATAAAAAAGGCAATCCCTGACGTAATTAAAATTTGCGACAGTAGAAAATTATTTTTTGAATAATTTACTATAGAAAAGGCAATCCCTGGCGTATTTAAAATTTGCGACAGTAAGAAATTATTTTTTGAATAATTTACTATAGAAAAGGCAATCCCTGGCGCAATTACCATTTGCGACAGAAAAAAATTAATATTTTGAAAAATTTACTGTAGAAAATGCAATCCCTGGCGCAATTAAAACTTGCGATAGTAAAAAATTATTTTTTGAATAATTTACTGTAGAAAAGGCAATCCCTGGCGTAATTAAAATTTGCGACAGTAGAAAATTATTTTTTGAATAATTTACTATAGAAAAGGCAATCCCTGGCGTAATTAAAATTTGCGACAGTATAAAATTATTTTTTGCAAAATTTACTATAGAAAAGGCAATCCCTGGCGTAATTAAAATTTGCGACAGTAAAAAATTATTTTTTGCAAAATTTACTGTAGAAAAGGCAATCCCTGGCGGATTTGAAATTTGCGACAGTAAAAAATTATTTTTTGAATAATTTACTATAGAAAAGGCAATCCCTGGCGCACTTAAAATTTGCGACAGTAAAAAATTATTTTTTGAATAATTTACTATAGAAAAGGCAATCCCTGGCGTAATTAAAATTTGCGACAGTTGAAAATTATTTTTTGAATAATTTACTATAGAAAAGGCAATCCCTGGCGTAATTAAAATTTGCGACAGTATAAAATTATTTTTTGAATAATTTAGTATAGAAAAGGCAATCCCTGGCGCACTTAAAATTTGCGACAGTAAAAAAATTATTTTTTGAATAATTTACTATAGAAAAGGCAATCTCTGGCGTAATTAAAATTTGCGACAGTATAAAATTATTTTTTGAATAATTTACTATAGAAAAGGCAATCCCTGGCGTATTTAAAATTTGCGACAGTAAACAATTATTTTTTGAATAATTTAATATAGAAAAGGCAATCCCTGGCGCAATTAAAATTTGCGACAGTAAAAAATTATTTTTTGAATAATTTACTATAGAAAAGGCAATCCCTGGCGTAATTAAAATTTGCGACAGTAGAAAATTATTTTTTGAATAATTTACTATAGAAAAGGCAATCCCTGGTGTAATTAAAATTTGCGACAGTAAGAAATTAATTTGTGAGAAATTTACTATAGAAAAGGCAATCCCTGGGATATTTAAAATTTGCGACAGTAGAAAATTATTTTTTGAATAATTTACTATAGAAAAGGCAACCCTGGCGCAATTAAAATTTGCGACAGTAGAAAATTATTTTTTGAATAATTTACTATAGAAAAGGCAATCCCTGGCGCAATTAAATCTTGCGACATTAGAAAATTATTTTTTCAATAATTTACTATAAAAAAGGCAATCCCTGACGCACTTAAAATTTGCGACAGTAAAAAATTATTTTTTGAATAATTTACTATAGAAAAGGCAATCTCTGGCGTAATTAAAATTTGCGACAGTATAAAATTATTTTTTGAATAATTTACTATAGAAAAGGCAATCCCTGGCGTATTTAAAATTTGCGACAGTAAACAATTATTTTTTGAATAATTTAATATAGAAAAGGCAATCCCTGGCGCAATTAAAATTTGCGACAGTAAAAAATTATTTTTTGAATAATTTACTATAGAAAAGGCAATCCCTGGTGTAATTAAAATTTGCGACAGTAAGAAATTAATTTGTGAGAAATTTACTATAGAAAAGGCAATCCCTGGGATATTTAAAATTTGCGACAGTAGAAAATTATTTTTTGAATAATTTACTATAGAAAAGGCAACCCTGGCGCAATTAAAATTTGCGACAGTAGAAAATTATTTTTTGAATAATTTACTATAGAAAAGGTAATCCCTGGCGCAATTAAACTTGCGATAGTAAAAAATTATTTTTTGAATAATTTACTATAGAAAACGCAATCCCTGGCGGATTTGAAATTTGCGACAGTAAAAAATTATTTTTTGAATAATTTACTATAGTAAAGGCAATCCCTGGCGTAATTAAAATTTGCGACAGTATAAAATTATTTTTTGCAAAATTTACTATAGAAAAGGCAATCCCTGGCGTAATTAAAATTTGCGACAGTAAAAAATTATTTTTTGAATAATTTACTATAGAAAAGGCAATCCCTGGCGTAATTAAAATTTGCGACAGTAAAAAATTATTTTTTGAATAATTTACTATAGAAAAGGCAATCCCTGGCGCAATTAAAACTTGCGATAGTAAAAAATTATTTTATGAATAATTTACTATAGAAAAGGGAATCCCTGGCGTATTTAAAATTTGCGGCAATAGAAAATTATTTTTTGCAAAATTTACTGTAGAAAAGGCAATCCCTGGCGCAATTAAAACTTGCGACAGTAGTAAATTATTTTTTGAATAATTTACTATAGAAAAGGCAATCCCTGGCGTAATTAAAACTTGCGACAGTAGAAAATTATTTTTTGAATAATTTACTATAGAAAAGGCAATCCCTGGCGTAATTAAAATTTGCGACAGTAAAAAATTATATTTTGAATAATTTACTATAGAAAAGGCAATCCCTGGCGGATTTGAAATTTGCGACAGTAGAAAATTATTTTTTGAATAATTTACTATAGAAAAGGCAATCCCTGGCGGATTTGAAATTTGCGACAGTAGAAAATTATTTTTTGAATAATTTACTATAGAAAAGGCAATCCCTGACGTAATTAAAATTTGCGACAGTAGAAAATTATTTTTTGAATAATTTACTATAGAAAAGGCAATCCCTGGCGTAATTAAAATTTGCGACAGTAAAAAATTATTTTTTGAATAATTTACTATAGAAAAGGCAATCCCTGGCGTAATTAAAATTTGCGACAGTAAAAAATTATTTTTTGAATAATTTACTATAGAAAAGGCAATCCCTGGCGCAATTAAAACTTGCGATAGTAAAAATTATTTTTTGAATAATTTACTATAGAAAGGCACTCCCTGGCGTAATTAAAATTTGCGACAGTAAAAAATTATTTTTTGAATAATTTACTATAGAAAAGGCAATCCCTGGCGTAATTAAAATTTGCGACAGTAAAAAATTATTTTTTGAATAATTTACTATAGAAAAGGCAATCCCTGGCGCAATTAAAACTTGCGATAGTAAAAAATTATTTTATGAATAATTTACTATAGAAAAGGGAATCCCTGGCGTACTTAAAATTTGCGGCAATAGAAAATTATTTTTTGCAAAATTTACTGTAGAAAAGGCAATCCCTGGCGCAATTAAAACTTGCGACAGTAGAAAATTATTTTTTGAATAATTTACTATAGAAAAGGCAATCCCTGGCGTAATTAAAATTTGCGACAGTAGAAAATTATTTTTTGAATAATTTACTATAGAAAAGGCAATCCCTGGCGTAATTAAAATTTGCGACAGTAAAAAATTATATTTTGAATAATTTACTATAGAAAAGGCAATCCCTGGCGTAATTAAAATTTGCGACAGTAAAAAATTATATTTTGAATAATTTACTATAGAAAAGGCAATCCCTGGCGGATTTGAAATTTGCGACAGTAGAAAATTATTTTTTGAATAATTTACTATAGAAAAGGCAATCCCTGGCGGATTTGAAATTTGCGACAGTAGAAAATTATTTTTTGAATAATTTACTATAGAAAAGGCAATCCCTGTCGTAATTAAAATTTGCGACAGTAGAAAATTATTTTTTGAATAATTTACTATAGAAAAGGCAATCCCTGGCGTAATTAAAATTTGCGACAGTAAAAAATTATTTTATGAATAATTTACTATAGAAAAGGCAATCCCTGGCGTAATTAAAATTTGCGACAGTAAAAAATTCTTTTTTGAATAATTTACTATAGAAAAGGCAATCCCTGGCGCAATTAAAACTTGCGATAGTAAAAATTATTTTTTGAATAATTTACTATAGAAAGGCAATCCCTGGCGTATTTAAAATTTGCGACAGTAAAAAATTAATATTTTGAAAAATTTACTGTAGAAAAGGCAATCCCTGGCGCAATTAAAACTTGCGATAGTAAAAAATTATTTTTTGAATAATTTACTGTAGAAAAGGCAATCCCTGGCGTAATTAAAATTTGCGACAGTTGAAAATTATTTTTTGAATAATTTACTATAGAAAAGGAAATCCCTGGAGCAATTACAATTTGCGACAGTTGAAAATTATTTTTTGAATAATTTACTATAGAAAAGGCAATCCCTGGCGCAATTAAAATTTGCGACAGTTGAAAATTATTTTTTGAATAATTTACTATAGAAAAGGCAATCCCTGGCGCAATTAAAATTTGCGACAGTAGAAAATCATTTTTTGAATAATTTACTATAGAAAAGGCAATCCCTGGCGTAATTAAAATTTGCGACAGTAGAAAATTATTTTTTGCAAAATTTACTGTAGAAAAGGCAATCCCTGGCGCAATTAAATCTTGCGACATTAGAAAATTATTTTTTCAATAATTTACTATAAAAAAGGCAATCCCTGACGTAATTAAAATTTGCGACAGTAGAAAATTATTTTTTGAATAATTTACTATAGAAAAGGCAATCCCTGGCGTATTTAAAATTTGCGACAGTAAGAAATTATTTTTTGAATAATTTACTATAGAAAAGGCAATCCCTGGCGCAATTACCATTTGCGACAGAAAAAAATTAATATTTTGAAAAATTTACTGTAGAAAATGCAATCCCTGGCGCAATTAAAACTTGCGATAGTAAAAAATTATTTTTTGAATAATTTACTGTAGAAAAGGCAATCCCTGGCGTAATTAAAATTTGCGACAGTAGAAAATTATTTTTTGAATAATTTACTATAGAAAAGGCAATCCCTGGCGTAATTAAAATTTGCGACAGTATAAAATTATTTTTTGCAAAATTTACTATAGAAAAGGCAATCCCTGGCGTAATTAAAATTTGCGACAGTAAAAAATTATTTTTTGCAAAATTTACTGTAGAAAAGGCAATCCCTGGCGGATTTGAAATTTGCGACAGTAAAAAATTATTTTTTGAATAATTTACTATAGAAAAGGCAATCCCTGGCGCACTTAAAATTTGCGACAGTAAAAAATTATTTTTTGAATAATTTACTATAGAAAAGGCAATCCCTGGCGTAATTAAAATTTGCGACAGTTGAAAATTATTTTTTGAATAATTTACTATAGAAAAGGCAATCCCTGGCGTAATTAAAATTTGCGACAGTATAAAATTATTTTTTGAATAATTTAGTATAGAAAAGGCAATCCCTGGCGCACTTAAAATTTGCGACAGTAAAAAATTATTTTTTGAATAATTTACTATAGAAAAGGCAATCTCTGGCGTAATTAAAATTTGCGACAGTATAAAATTATTTTTTGAATAATTTACTATAGAAAAGGCAATCCCTGGCGTATTTAAAATTTGCGACAGTAAACAATTATTTTTTGAATAATTTAATATAGAAAAGGCAATCCCTGGCGCAATTAAAATTTGCGACAGTAAAAAATTATTTTTTGAATAATTTACTATAGAAAAGGCAATCCCTGGCGTAATTAAAATTTGCGACAGTAGAAAATTATTTTTTGAATAATTTACTATAGAAAAGGCAATCCCTGGTGTAATTAAAATTTGCGACAGTAAGAAATTAATTTGTGAGAAATTTACTATAGAAAAGGCAATCCCTGGGATATTTAAAATTTGCGACAGTAGAAAATTATTTTTTGAATAATTTACTATAGAAAAGGCAACCCTGGCGCAATTAAAATTTGCGACAGTAGAAAATTATTTTTTGAATAATTTACTATAGAAAAGGCAATCCCTGGCGCAATTAAATCTTGCGACATTAGAAAATTATTTTTTCAATAATTTACTATAAAAAAGGCAATCCCTGACGCACTTAAAATTTGCGACAGTAAAAAATTATTTTTTGAATAATTTACTATAGAAAAGGCAATCTCTGGCGTAATTAAAATTTGCGACAGTATAAAATTATTTTTTGAATAATTTACTATAGAAAAGGCAATCCCTGGCGTATTTAAAATTTGCGACAGTAAACAATTATTTTTTGAATAATTTAATATAGAAAAGGCAATCCCTGGCGCAATTAAAATTTGCGACAGTAAAAAATTATTTTTTGAATAATTTACTATAGAAAAGGCAATCCCTGGTGTAATTAAAATTTGCGACAGTAAGAAATTAATTTGTGAGAAATTTACTATAGAAAAGGCAATCCCTGGGATATTTAAAATTTGCGACAGTAGAAAATTATTTTTTGAATAATTTACTATAGAAAAGGCAACCCTGGCGCAATTAAAATTTGCGACAGTAGAAAATTATTTTTTGAATAATTTACTATAGAAAAGGTAATCCCTGGCGCAATTAAACTTGCGATAGTAAAAAATTATTTTTTGAATAATTTACTATAGAAAACGCAATCCCTGGCGGATTTGAAATTTGCGACAGTAAAAAATTATTTTTTGAATAATTTACTATAGTAAAGGCAATCCCTGGCGTAATTAAAATTTGCGACAGTATAAAATTATTTTTTGCAAAATTTACTATAGAAAAGGCAATCCCTGGCGTAATTAAAATTTGCGACAGTAAAAAATTATTTTTTGAATAATTTACTATAGAAAAGGCAATCCCTGGCGTAATTAAAATTTGCGACAGTAAAAAATTATTTTTTGAATAATTTACTATAGAAAAGGCAATCCCTGGCGCAATTAAAACTTGCGATAGTAAAAAATTATTTTATGAATAATTTACTATAGAAAAGGGAATCCCTGGCGTATTTAAAATTTGCGGCAATAGAAAATTATTTTTTGCAAAATTTACTGTAGAAAAGGCAATCCCTGGCGCAATTAAAACTTGCGACAGTAGTAAATTATTTTTTGAATAATTTACTATAGAAAAGGCAATCCCTGGCGTAATTAAAACTTGCGACAGTAGAAAATTATTTTTTGAATAATTTACTATAGAAAAGGCAATCCCTGGCGTAATTAAAATTTGCGACAGTAAAAAATTATATTTTGAATAATTTACTATAGAAAAGGCAATCCCTGGCGGATTTGAAATTTGCGACAGTAGAAAATTATTTTTTGAATAATTTACTATAGAAAAGGCAATCCCTGGCGGATTTGAAATTTGCGACAGTAGAAAATTATTTTTTGAATAATTTACTATAGAAAAGGCAATCCCTGACGTAATTAAAATTTGCGACAGTAGAAAATTATTTTTTGAATAATTTACTATAGAAAAGGCAATCCCTGGCGTAATTAAAATTTGCGACAGTAAAAAATTATTTTTTGAATAATTTACTATAGAAAAGGCAATCCCTGGCGTAATTAAAATTTGCGACAGTAAAAAATTATTTTTTGAATAATTTACTATAGAAAAGGCAATCCCTGGCGCAATTAAAACTTGCGATAGTAAAAATTATTTTTTGAATAATTTACTATAGAAAGGCACTCCCTGGCGTATTTAAAATTTGCGACAGTAAAAAATTAATATTTTGAAAAATTTACTGTAGAAAAGGCAATCCCTGGCGCAATTAAAACTTGCGATAGTAAAAAATTATTTTTTGAATAATTTACTATAGAATTGGCAATCCCTGGCGTAATTAAAATTTGCGACAGTATAAAATTATTTTTTGCAAAATTTACTATAGAAAAGGCAATCCCTGGCGTAAATAAAATTTGCGACAGTAAAAAATTATTTTTTGAATAATTTACTATAGAAAAGGCAATCCCTGGCGTAATTAAAATTTGCGACAGTAAAAAATTATTTTTTGAATAATTTACTATAGAAAAGGCAATCCCTGGCGCAATTAAAACTTGCGATAGTAAAAAATTATTTTATGAATAATTTACTATAGAAAAGGGAATCCCTGGCGTATTTAAAATTTGCGGCAATAGAAAATTATTTTTTGCAAAATTTACTGTAGAAAAGGCAATCCCTGGCGCAATTAAAACTTGCGACAGTAGAAAATTATTTTTTGAATAATTTACTATAGAAAAGGCAATCCCTGGCGTAATTAAAATTTGCGACAGTAGAAAATTATTTTTTGAATAATTTACTATAGAAAAGGCAATCCCTGGCGTAATTAAAATTTGCGACAGTAAAAAATTATATTTTGAATAATTTACTATAGAAAAGGCAATCCCTGGCGGATTTGAAATTTGCGACAGTAGAAAATTATTTTTTGAATAATTTACTATAGAAAAGGCAATCCCTGGCGGATTTGAAATTTGCGACAGTAGAAAATTATTTTTTGAATAATTTACTATAGAAAAGGCAATCCCTGACGTAATTAAAATTTGCGACAGTAGAAAATAATTTTTTGAATAATTTACTATAGAAAAGGCAATCCCTGGCGTAATTAAAATTTGCGACAGTAAAAAATTATTTTTTGAATAATTTACTATAGAAAAGGCAATCCCTGGCGTAATTAAAATTTGCGACAGTAAAAAATTATTTTTTGAATAATTTACTATAGAAAAGGCAATCCCTGGCGCAATTAAAACTTGCGATAGTAAAAATTATTTTTTGAATAATTTACTATAGAAAGGCAATCCCTGGCGTATTTAAAATTTGCGACAGTAAAAAGTTAATATTTTGAAAAATTTACTGTAGAAAAGGCAATCCCTGGCGCAATTAAAACTTGCGATAGTAAAAAATTATTTTTTGAATAATTTACTGTAGAAAAGGCAATCCCTGGCGTAACTAAAATTTGCGACAGTTGAAAATTATTTTTTGAATAATTTACTATAGAAAAGGAAATCCCTGGCGCAATTACAATTTGCGACAGTTGAAAATTATTTTTTGAATAATTTACTATAGAAAAGGTAATCCCTGGCGCAATTAAAATTTGCGACAGATGAAAATTATTTTTTGAAGAATTTACTATAGAAAAGGCAATCCCTGGCGCAATTAAAATTTGCGACAGTAGAAAATTATTTTTTGAATAATTTACTATAGAAAAGGCAATCCCTGGCGCAATTAAAATTTGCAACAGTGGAAAATTATTTTTTGCAAAATTCACTATAGAAAAAGCAATCCCTGGCGTAATTAAAATTTGCGACAGTAGAAAATTATTTTTTGCAAAATTTACTGTAGAAAAGGCAATCCCTGGCGCAATTAAAACTTGCGACAGTAGAAAATTATTTTTTGAATAATTTACTATAAAAAAGGCAATCCCTGGCGTAATTAAAATTTGCGACAGTAGAAAATTATTTTTTGAATAATTTACTATAGAAAAGGCAATCCCTGGCGTAATTAAAATTTGCGACACTAAAAAATTATTTTTTGAATAATTTACTATAGAAAAGGCAATCCGTGGCGCACTTAAAATTTGCGACAGAAAAAAATTATTTTTTGAATAATTTACTATAGAAAAGGCAATCCCTGGCGTAATTAAAATTTGCGACAGTTGAAAATTTTTTTTTGAATAATTTACTATAGAAAAGGCAGTCCCTGGCGTATTTAAAATTTGCGACAGTAAGAAATTATTTTTTGAATAATTTACTATAGAAAAGGCAATCCCTGGCGCAATTACAAATTGCGACAGTAAAAAATTAATATTTTGAAAAATTTACTGTAGAAAAGGCAATCCCTGGCGCAATTAAAACTTGCGATAGTAAAAAATTATTTTTTGAATAATTTACTGTAGAAATGGCAATCCCTGGCGTAATTAAAATTTGCGACAGTAGAAAATTATTTTTTGAATAATTTACTATAGAAAAGGCAATCCCTGGCGTAATTAAAATTTGCGACAGTAGAAAATTATTTTTTTGCAAAATTTACTATAGAATAGGCAATCCTTGGCGTATTTAAAATTTGCGACAGTAAAAAATTATTTTTTGAATATGTTAATATAGAAAAGGCAATCCCCGGCGCACTTAAAATTTGCGACAGTAAAAAATTATTTTTTGAATAATTTATTATAGAAAAGGCAATCCCTGGCGTATTTAAAATTTGCGACTGTAAAAATTTAATTTGTGAGAAATTTACTATAGAAAAGGCAATCCCTGGGATATTTAAAATTTGCGACAGTAAAATATTATTTTTTTGCAAAATTTACTATAGAAAAGGCAATCCCTGGCGTATTTAAAATTTGCGACAGTAAAAAATTATTTTTTGAATAATTTACTATAGAAAAGGCAATCCTGGCGTAATTAAAATTTGCGACAGTAGAAAATTATTTTTTGAATAATTTACTATAGAAAAGGCAATCCCTGGCGTATTTAAAATTTCCGACAGTAGAAAATTATTTTTAGAATAATTTACTATAGAAAAGGCATTCCCTGGCGTATTTAAAATTTGCGACAGTTGAAAATTATTTTTTGAAAAATTTACTATAGAAAAGGCAATCCCTGGCGTAATTAAAATTTGCGAAAGTAAAAAATTATTTTTTGAATAATTTACTATAGAAAAGGCAATCCCTGGCGTAATTAAAATTTGCGACAGTAAAAAATTATTTATTGAATAATTTACTATAGAAAAGGCAATCCCTGGCGCAATTAAAACTTGCGATAGTAAAAATTATTTTTTGAATAATTTACTATAGAAAGGCAATCCCTGGCGTATTTAAAATTTGCGACAGTAAAAAGTTAATATTTTGAAAAATTTACTGTAGAAAAGGCAATCCCTGGCGTATTTAAAATTTGCGACAGTAAGAAATTATTTTTTGAATAATTTACTATAGAAAAGGCAATCCCTGGCGCAATTACAATTTGCGACGGTAAAAAATTATTTTTTGAATAATTTACTATAAAAAAGGCAATCCCTGGCGTAATTAAAATTTGCGACAGTTGAAAATTATTTTTTTAATAATTTACTATAGAAAAGGCAATCCCTGGCGTAATTAAAATTTGCGACAGTATAAAATTATTTTTTGAATAATTTACTATAGAAAAGGCAATCCCTGGCGTAATTAAAATTTGCGACAGTAGAAAATTATTTTTTGAATAATTTACTATAGAAAAGGCAATCCCTGGCGTAATTAAAATTTGCGACAGTATAAAATTATTTTTTGAATAATTTACTATAGAAAAGGCAATACCTGGCGCACTTAAAATTTGCGACAGTATAAAATTATTTTTTGAATAATTTATTATAGAAAAGGCAATCCCTGGCGTAATTAAAATTTGCGACAGTTGAAAATTATTTTTTGAATAATTTACTATAGAAAAGGCAATCCCTGGCGTAATTAAAATTTGCGACAGTATAAAATTATTTTTTGAATAATTTACTATAGAAAAGGCAATCCCTGGCGTATTTAAAATTTGCGACAGTAGAAAATTATTTTTTGCAAAATTTACTGTAGAAAGGGCAATCCCTGGCGCAATTAAAACTTGCGACAGTAGAAAATTATTTTTTGCAAAATTTACTATAGAAAAGGAAATCCCTGGCGTAATTAAAATTTGCGACAGTAGAAAATTATTTTTTGAATAATTTACTATAGAAAAGGCAATCCCTGGCGTAATTAAAATTTGCGACAGTAAAAAACTATTTTTTGAATAATTTACTATAGAAAAGGCAATCCCTGGCGCAGTTAAAACTTGCGATAGTAAAAAATTATTTTTTGAATAATTTACTATAGAAAAGGCAATCCCTAGCGGATTTGATATTTGCGACAGTAGAAAATTATTTTTTGAATAATTTACTATAGAAAAGGCAATCCCTGGCGTAATTAAAATTTGCGACAGTAGAAAATTATTTTTTGAATAATTTACTATAGAAAAGGCAATCCCTGCCGTAATTAAAATTTGCGACATTAAAAATTATTTTTTGAATAATTTACTATAAAAAAAGGCAATCCCTCGCGTAATTAAAATTTGCGACAGTAAAAAATTATTTTTTGAATAATTTACTATAGAAAAGGCAATCCCTGGCGCAGTTAAAACTTGCGAGAGTAAAAAAATATTTTTTGAATAATTTACTATAGAAAAGGCAATCCCTGGCGTAATTAAAATTTGCGACAGTAGAAAATTATTTTTTGAATAATTTACTATAGAAAAGGCAATCCCTGGCGTAATTAAAATTTGCGACATTAAAAAATTATTTTTTGAATAATTTACTATAAAAAAAGGCAATCCCTGGCGCAATTACAATTTGCGACTGTTGAAAATTATTTTTTGAATAATTTACTATAGAAAAGGCAATCAATCGCTGGCGCAATTAAAATTTGCGACAGTTGAAAATTATTTT
This sequence comes from Dioctria linearis, assembly GCA_963930735.1. NCBI lineage: Eukaryota > Metazoa > Arthropoda > Insecta > Diptera > Asilidae > Dioctria > Dioctria linearis. Next base: position 977 of record CAWVNZ010002215.1, on the reverse strand, counting down.
TTGAATACTTTACTATAGAAAAGGCAATCCCTGGCGCAATTAAAATTTGCGACAGTAGAAAATTATTTTTTGAATAATTTACTATAGAAAAGGCAATCCCTGGCGCAATTAAAATTTGCAACAGCAGAAAATTATTTTTTGCAAAATTTACTATAGAAAAGGAAATCCCTGTCGTAACTAAAATTTGCGACAGTAGAAAATTATTTTTTGCAAAATTTACTGTAGAAAAGGCAATCCTTGGCGCAATTAAAACTTGCGACAGTAGAAAATTATTTTTTGAATAATTTACTGTAGAAAAGACAATCCCTGGCGCAATTAAAATTTGCGACAGTAAAAAATTATTTTTTGCAAAATCTACTGTAGAAAAGGCAATCCCTGGCGGATTTGAAATTTGCGACAGTAAAAAATTATTTTTTGAATAATTTACTATAGAAAAGGCAATCCCTGGCGGAATTAAAACTTGCGATAGTAAAAAATTATTTTTTGAATAATTTACTATAGAAAAGGCAATCCCTGGCGTAATTAAAATTTGCGACAGTTGAAAACTATTTTTTGAATAATTTACTATAGAAAAGGCAATCCCTGGTGTATTTAAAATTTGCGACAGTAAGAAATTATTTTTTGAATAATTTACTATAGAAAAGGCAATCCCTGGCGCAATTACAATTTGCGACGGTAAAAAATTATTTTTTGAATAATTTACTATAAAAAAGGCAATTCCTGGCGTAATTAAAATTTGCGACAGTTGAAAATTATTTTTTTAATAATTTACTATAGAAAAGGCAATCCCTGGCGTAATTAAAATTTGCGACAGTATAAAATTATTTTTTGAATAATTTACTATAGAAAAGGCAATCCCTGCCGCAATTAAAATTTGCGACAGTAGAAAATAATTTTTTGCAAAATTTACAATAGAAAAGGCAATCCCTGGCGTAATTAAAATTTGCGACAGTATAAAATTATTTTTTGAATAATTT
>CAWVNZ010002214.1:0-92000 GCA_963930735.1 Dioctria linearis | reverse complement strand
TTCTATAGTAAATTATTCAAAAAATAATTTTCTACTGTCGCAAATTTTAATTACGCCAGGGATTGCCTTTTCTATAGTAAATTATTCAAAAAATAATTTTATACTGTTGCAAATTTTAATTAAGCCAGGGATTGCCTTTTCTATAGTAAATTATTCAAAAAATAATTTTATACTGTCGCAAATTTTAATTACGCCAAGGATTGCCTTTTCTATAGTAAATTTTGCAAAAAATAATTTTATACTGTCACAAATTTTAAGTGCGCCAGGGATTGCCTTTTCTATAGTAAATTATTCAAAAAATAATTTTTTACTGTCGCAAATTTTAAATACGCCTGGGATTGCCTTTTCTATAGTAAATTATTAAAAAAATAATTTTTTACTGTCGCAAATTTTATTTGCGCCAGGGATTGCCTTTTCTATAGTAAACTTTTCAAAAAATAATTTTCTACTGTCGCAAATTTTAATTGCGCCAGGGATTGCCTTTTCTATAGTAAATTATCCAAAAAATAATTTTCTACTGTCGCAAATTTTAAATAACCCAGGGATTGCCTTTTCTATAGTAAATTAATCAAAAAATAATTTTCTACTGTCGCAAATTTTAATTACGCCAGGGATTGCCTTTTCTATAGTAAATTATTCAAAAACTAATTTTATACTATCGCAAATTTTAAGTGCGCCAGGGATTGCCTTTTCTATAGTAAATTATTCAAAAAATAATTTTTTATTGTCGCAAATTTTAATTGCGCCAGGGATTGCCTTTTCTATAGTAAATTATTCAAAAAATAATTTTTTACTGTCGAAAATTTTAAATACGCCAGGGATTGCCTTTTCTATAGTAAATTATTCAAAAACTAATTTTTTACTGTCGCAAATTTTAATTACGCCACGGATTGCCTTTTCTATAGTAAATTTTTCAAAATATTAATTTTTTACTGTCGCAAATTTTAAATACGCCAGGGATTGCCTTTTCTATAGTAAATTATTCAAAAAATAATTTTTTACTGTCGCAAATTTTAATTACGCCAGGGATTGCCTTTTCTATAGTAAATTATTCAAAAAATAATTTTTTACTGTCGCAAATTTCAATTTCGCCAGGTAAATTTTTCACAAATTAATTTTTTACTGTCGCAAATTTTAAATACGCCAGGGATTGCCTTTTCTATAGTAAATTATTCAAAAAATAATTTTCTACTGTCGCAAATTTTAATTACGCCAGGGATTGCCTTTTCTATAGTAAATTATTCAAAAAATAATTTTTTACTGTCGCAAATTTTAAATACGCCAGGGATTGCCTTTTCTATAGTAAATTATTCAAAAAGTAATTTTTTACTGTCGCAAATTTTAAATACGCCAGGGATTGCCTTTTCTATAGTAAATTATTCAAAAAATAATTTGTTACTGTCGCAAATTTTAAATACGCCAGGGATTGCCTTTTCTATAGTAAATTATTCAAAAAATAATTTTTTACTGTCGCAAATTTTAAATACGCCAGGGATTGCCTTTTCTATAGTAAATTATTCAAAAATTAATTTTATACTGTCGCAAATTTTAAATACGCCAGGGATTGCCTTTTCTATAGTAAATTTTTCAAAAAATAAGTTTTTACTGTCGCAAATTTTAATTGCGCCAGGGATTGCCTTCTCTATAGTAAATTATTCAAAAAATAATTTTTTACTCTCCCAAATTTTAAATACGCCAGGGATTGCCTTTTCTATAGTAAATTATTCAAAAAATAATTTTTTACTGTCGCAAATTTTAAATACGCCAGGGAGTGCCTTTTCTATAGTAAATTATTCAAAAAATAATTTTTTACTGTCGCAAATTTTAAGTGCGCCAGGGATTGCCTTTTCTATAGTAAATTTTTCAAAAAATAATTTTTTACTGTCGCAAATTTTAGATATCCCAGGGATTGCCTTTTTTACTGTCACAAATTTTAATTACGCCAGGGATTGCCTTTTCTATAGTAAATTATTCAAAAAATAATTTTATACTGTCGCAAATTTTAAGTGCGCCAGGGATTGCCTTTTCTATAGTAAATTATTCCAAAAATAATTTTATACTGTCGCAAATTTTAATTACGCCAGGGATTGCCTTTTCTATAGTAAATTATTCAAAAAATAATTTTTTACTGTCGCAAATTTTAATTAACCCAGGGATTGCCTTTTCTATAGTAAATTAAACAAAAAATAATTTTTTACTGTCGCAAATTTCAATTTCGCCAGGTAAATTTTTCACAAATTAATTTTTTACTGTCGCAAATTTTAAATACGCCAGGGATTGCCTTTTCTATAGTAAATTATTCAAAAAATAATTTTCTACTGTCGCAAATTTTAATTACGCCAGTTAATGCCTTTTCCATAGTAAATTATTCAAAAAATAATTTTCTACTGTCGCTAATTTTAAATATCCCAGGGATTGCATTTTCTATAGTAAATAATTCAAAAAATAAATTTCTACTGTCGCAAATTTTAATTACGCCAGGGATTGCCTTTTCTATAGTAAATTATTCAAAAAATAATTTTATACTGTCGCAAATTTTAATTGCGCCAGGAATTGCCCTTTCTATAGTAAATTATTCAAAAAATAATTTTTTACTGTCGCAAATTTTAATTGCGCCAGGGATTGCCTTTTCTAGAGTAAATTTTTCAAAATATTAATTTTTTACTGTCGCAAATTTTAAATACGCCAGGGATTGCCTTTTCTTTAGTAAATTATTCAAAAAATAATTTTCTACTGTCGCAAATTTTAATTACGCCAGGGATTGCCTTTTCTATAGTAAATTATTCAAAAAATAATTTTTTACTGTCGCAAATTTTAAGTGCGCCAGGGATTGCCTTTTCTATAGTAAATTATTCAAAAAATAATTTTTTACTGTCGCAAATTTTAAATACGCCAGGGATTGCCTTTTCTATAGTAAATTATTCAAAAAATAATTTTGTACTGTCGCAAATTTTAAATACGCCAGGGATTGCCTTTTCTATAGTAAATTATTCAAAAAATAATTTTTTACTGTCGCAAATTTTAATTAAGCCAGGGATTGCCTTTTCTATAGTAAATTATTCAAAAAATACTTTTTTTACTGTCGCAAATTTTAATTGCGCCAGGGATTGCCTTTTCTATAGTAAACTTTTCAAAAAATAATTTTCTACTGTCGCAAATTTTAATTGCGCCAGGGATTGCCTTTTCTATAGTAAATTATTCAAAAAATAATTTTCTACTGTCGCAAATTTTAAATAACCCAGACATTGCCTTTTCTATAGTAAATTATTCAAAAAATAATTTTCTACTGTCGCAAATTTTAATTAGGCCAGGGATTGCCTTTTCTATAGTAAATTATTCAAAAACTAATTTTATACTGTCGCAAATTTTAAGTGCGCCAGGGATTGCCTTTTCTATAGTAAATTATTCAAAAAATAATTTTATACTGTCGCAAATTTTAATTACGCCAGGGATTGCCCTTTCTATAGTAAATTTTGCAAAAAATAATTTTATACTGTCGCAAATTTTAATTGCGCCAGGAATTGCCTTTTCTATAGTAAATTATTCAAAAAATAATTTTTTACTGTCGCAAATTTTAATTGCGCCAGGGATTGCCTTTTCTACAGTAAATTTTTCAAAATATTAATTTTTTACTGTCGCAAATTTTAAATACGCCAGGGATTGCCTTTTCTATAGTAAATTATTCAAAAAATAATTTTTTACTGTCGCAAATTTTAATTACGCCAGGGATTGCCTTTTCTATAGTAAATTATTCAAAAAATAATTTTCTACTGTCGCAAATTTTAATTACGCCAGGGATTGCCTTTTCTATAGTAAATTATTCAAAAAATAATTTTATACTGTTGCAAATTTTAATTAAGCCAGGGATTGCCTTTTCTATAGTAAATTATTCAAAAAATAATTTTATACTGTCGCAAATTTTAATTACGCCAGGGATTGCCTTTTCTATAGTAAATTTTGCAAAAAATAATTTTATACTGTCGCAAATTTTAATTACGCCAGGGATTGCCTTTTCTATAGTAAATTATTCAAAAACTAATTTTATACTGTCGCAAATTTTAAGTGCGCCAGGGATTGCCTTTTCTATAGTAAATTATTCAAAAAATAATTTTTTACTGTCGCAAATTTTAATTGCGCCAGGGATTGCCTTTTCTATAGTAAATTATTCAAAAAATAATTTTCTACTTTCGCAAATTTTAAATATCCCAGGGATTGCCTTTTCTATAGTAAATTATTCAAAAAATAATTTTCTACTGTCGCAAATTTTAATTACGCCAGGGATTGCCTTTTCTATAGTAAATTATTCAAAAAATAATTTTATACTGTCGCAAATTTTAAGTGCGCCAGGGATTGCCTTTTCTATAGTAAATTATTCAAAAAATAATTTTTTACTGTCGCAAATTTTAATTGCGCCAGGGATTGCTTTTCTACAGTAAATTTTTCAAAAAATTAATTTTTTACTGTCGCAAATTTTAAATACGCCAGGGATTGCCTTTTCTATAGTAAATTATTCAAAAAATAATTTTTTACTGTCGCAAATTTTAAGTGCGCCAGGGATTGCCTTTTCTATAGTAAATTATTCAAAAAATAATTTTTTACTGTCGCAAATTTTAAATACGCCAGGGATTGCCTTTTCTACAGTAAATTTTGCAAAAAATAAATTTTTACTGTCGCAAATTTTAATTGCGCCAGGGATTGCCTTTTCTATAGTAAACTTTTCAAAAAATAATTTTCTACTTTCGCAAATTTTAATTGCGCCAGGTATTGCCTTTCTATAGTAAATTATTCAAAAAATAATTTTCCACTGTCGCAAATTTTAAATATCCCAGGGATTGCCTTTCCTATAGTAAATTATTCAAAAAATAATTTTCTACTGTCGCAAAATTTAATTACGCCAGGGATTGCCTTTTCTATAGTAAATTATTCAAAAAATAATTTTTTACTGTCGCAAATTTTAAATACGCCAGGGATTGCCTTTTCTATAGTAAATTATTCAAAAAATAATTTTTTACTGTCGCAAATTTTAATTGCGCCAGGGATTGCCTTTTCTATAGTAAACTTTTCAAGAAATAATTTTCTACTGTCGCAAATTTTAATTGCGCCAGGGATTGCCTTTTCTATAGTAAATTATTCAAAAAAGAATTTTCTACTGTCGCAAATTTTAAATAACCCAGGGATTGCCTTTTCTATAGTAAATTATTCAAAAAATAATTTTCTACTGTCGCAAATTTTAATTACGCCAGGGATTGCCTTTTCTATAGTAAATTATTCAAAAACTAATTTTATACTGTCGCAAATTTTAAGTGCGCCAGGGATTGCCTTTTCTATAGTAAATTATTCAAAAAATAATTTTTTACTGTCGCAAATTTTAATTGCGCCAGGGATTGCCTTTTCTATAGTAAATTATTCAAAAAATAATTTTCTACTTTCGCAAATTTTAAATATCCCAGGGATTGCCTTTTCTATAGTAAATTATTCAAAAAATAATTTTCTACTGTCGCAAATTTTAATTACGCCAGGGATTGCCTTTTCTATAGTAAATTATTCAAAAAATAATTTTATACTGTCGCAAATTTTAAGTGCGCCAGGGATTGCCTTTTCTATAGTAAATTATTCAAAAAATAATTTTTTACTGTCGCAAATTTTAATTGCGCCAGGGATTGCCTTTTCTACAGTAAATTTTTCAAAAAATTAATTTTTTACTGTCGCAAATTTTAAATACGCCAGGGATTGCCTTTTCTATAGTAAATTATTCAAAAAATAATTTTTTACTGTCGCAAATTTTAAGTGCGCCAGGGATTGCCTTTTCTATAGTAAATTATTCAAAAAATAATTTTTTACTGTCGCAAATTTTAAATACGCCAGGGATTGCCTTTTCTACAGTAAATTTTGCAAAAAATAAATTTTTACTGTCGCAAATTTTAATTGCGCCAGGGATTGCCTTTTCTATAGTAAACTTTTCAAAAAATAATTTTCTACTTTCGCAAATTTTAATTGCGCCAGGTATTGCCTTTTCTATAGTAAATTATTCAAAAAATAATTTTCCACTGTCGCAAATTTTAAATATCCCAGGGATTGCCTTTCCTATAGTAAATTATTCAAAAAATAATTTTCTACTGTCGCAAAATTTAATTACGCCAGGGATTGCCTTTTCTATAGTAAATTATTCAAAAAATAATTTTATACTGTCGCAAATTTTAAGTGCGCCAGGGATTGCCTTTTCTATAGTAAATTATTCAAAAAATAATTTTCTACTGTCGCAAATTTTAATTACGCCAGGGATTGCCTTTTCTACAGTAAATTATTCAAAAAATTATTTTTTACTGTCGCAAATTTTAATTACGCCAGGGATTGCCTTTTCTATAGTAAATTATTCAAAAAATAATTTTTTACTGTCGCAAATTTTAATTACGCCAGGGATTGCCTTTTCTATAGTAAATTATTCAAAAAATAATTTTTTACTGTCGCAAATTTTAAGTGCGCCAGGGATTGCCTTTTCTATAGTAAATTATTCAAAAAATAATTTTATACTGTCGCAAATTTTAAGTGCGCCAGGGATTGCCTTTTCTATAGTAAATTATTCAAAAAATAATTTTTTACTGTCGCAAATTTTAATTGCGCCAGGGATTGCCTTTTCTACAGTAAATTTTTCAAAAAATAATTTTTTACTATCGCAAGTTTTAATTGCGCCAGGGATTGCCTTTTCTACAGTAAATTTTCCAAAAAATAATTTTTTACTGTCGCAAATTTTAATTGCGCCAGTGATTGCCTTTTCTATAGTAAACTTTTCAAAAAATAATTTTCTACTGTCGCAAATTTTAATTGCGCCAGTGATTGCCTTTTCTATAGTAAATTATTCAAAAAATAATTTTCTACTCTCGCATATTTTAAATATCCCAGGGATTGCCTTTTTATAGTAAATTATTCAAAAAATAATTTTCTACTGTCGCAAGTTTTAATTACCCCAGGGATTGCCTTTTCTATAGTAAATTATTCAAAAAATAATTTTATACTGTCGCAAATTTTAATTACGCCAGGGATTGCCTTTTCTATAGTAAATTATTCAAAAAATAATTTTATACTGTCGCAAATTTTAATTACGCCAGGGATTGCCTTTTCTATAGTAAATTATTCAAAAAATAATTTTTTACTCTCGCAAATTTCAATTTCGCCAGGTAAATTTTTCAAAATATTAATTTTTTACTGTCGCAAATTTTAATTACGCCAGGGATTGCCTTTTCTATAGTAAATTATTCAAAAAATAATTTTATACTGTCGCAAATTTTAAATACGCCAGGGATTGCCTTTTCTATAGTAAATTATTCAAAAAACAATTTTTTACTGTCGAAAATTTTAAATACGCCAGGGATTGCCTTTTCTATAGTAAATTATTCAAAAAATAATTTTATACTGTCGCAAATTTTAATTACGCCGGGGATTGCCTTTTCTATAGTAAATTATTCAAAAAATAATTTTCTACTTTCGCAAATTTTAAATACGCCAGGGATTGCCTTTTCTATAGTAAATTATTCAAAAAATAATTTTTTACTGTCGCAAATTTTAATTACGCCAGGGATTGCCTTTTCTATAGTAAATTATTCACAAAATAATTTTATACTGTCGCAAATTTTAAGTGCGCCAGGGATTGCCTTTTCTATAGTAAATTATTCAAAAAATAATTTTTTACTGTCGCAAATTTTAATTACGCCAGGGATTGCCTTTTCTATAGTAAATTATTCAAAATATTAATTTTTTACTGTCGCAAATTTTAATTACGCCAGGGATTGCCTTTTCTATAGTAAATTATTCAAAAAATAATTTTATACTGTCGCAAATTTTAAATACGCCAGGGATTGCCTTTTCTATAGTAAATTATTCAAAAAACATTTTTTTACTGTCGAAAATTTTAAATACGCCAGGGATTGCCTTTTCTATAGTAAATTATTCAAAAAATAATTTTATACTATCGCAAATTTTAATTACGCCAGGGATTGCCTTTTCTATAGTAAATTATTCAAAAAATAATTTTATACTGTCGCAAATTTTAATTACGCCAGGGATTGCCTTTTCTATAGTAAATTTTTCAAAAAATAATTTTTTACTATCGCAAGTTTTAATTACGCCAGGGATTGCCTTTTCTATAGTAAATTATTCAAAAAATAATTTTTTACTGTCGAAAATTTTAAATACGCCAGGGATTGCCTTTTCTATAGTAAATTATTCAAAAACTAATTTTTTACTGTCGCAAATTTTAATTACGCCAGGGATTACCTTTTCTATAGTAAATTTTTCAAAAAATAATTTTTTACTGTCGCAAATTTTAAATATCCCAGGGATTGCCTTTTCTATAGTAAATTTCTCACAAATTAATTTCTTACTGTCGCAAATTTTAAATACGCCAGGGATTGCCTTTTCTATAGTAAATTATTCAAAAAATAATTTTCTACTTTCGCAAATTTTAAATACGCCAGGGATTGCCTTTTCTATAGTAAATTATTCAAAAAATAATTTTTTACTGTCGAAAATTTTAATTACGCCAGGGATTGCCTTTTCTATAGTAAATTATTCAAAAAATAATTTTATACTGTCGCAAATTTTAAGTGCGCCAGGGATTGCCTTTTCTATAGTAAATTATTCAAAAAATAATTTTTTACTGTCGCAAATTTCAATTTCGCCAGGTAAATTTTTCAAAAAATAATTTTCTACTGTCGCAAATTTTAAATATCCCAGGGATTGCCTTTTCTGTAGTAAATTATTCAAAAAATAATTTTATACTGTCGCAAATTTTAAATACGCCAGGGATTGCCTTTTCTATAGTAAATTATTCAAAAAATAATTTTCTACTGTCGCAAATTTTAAATACGCCAGGGATTGCCTTTTCTATAGTAAATTATTCAAAAAATAATTTTTTACTGTCGCAAATTTCAATTACGCCAGGGATTGCCTTTTCTATAGTAAATTATTCAAAAAATAATTTTATACTGTCGCAAATTTTAAGTGCGCCAGAGATTGCCTTTTCTATAGTAAATTATTCAAAAAATAAATTTCAACTGTCGCAAATTTTAATTACGCCAGGGATTGCCTTTTCTATAGTAAATTATTCAAAAAATAATTTTTTACTGCCGCAAATTTTAAGTGCGCCAGGGATTGCCTTTTCTATAGTAAATTATTCAAAAAATAATTTTTTACTGTCGCAAATTTTGAGTGCGCCAGGGATTGCCTTTTCTATAGTAAATTATTCAAAAAATAATTTTCTACTGTCGCAAATTTTAATTACTATAGTAAATTATTCAAAAAATAATTTTATATTGTCGCAAATTTTAATTGCGCCAGGGATTGCCTTTTCTATAGTAAAATATTCAAAAAATAATTTTTTACTGTCGCAAATTTTAATTACGCCAGGGATTGCCTTTTCTATAGTAAATTATTCAAAAAATAATTTTATACTGTCGTAAATTTTAATTACGCCAAGGATTGCCTTTTCTATAGTAAATTGTTCAAAAAATAATTTTTTACTGTCGCAAATTTTAATTGCGCCAGGGATTGCCTTTTCTACAGTAAATTTTTCAAAAAATAATTTTCTACTGTCGCAAATTTTAATTGGGCCAGGGATTGCCTTTTCTACAGTAAATTTTTCAAAAATTAATTTTATACTGTCGCAAATTTTAAATACGCCAGGAATTGCCTTTTCTATAGTAAATTTTGCAAAAAATAATTTTATATTGTCGCAAATTTTAAGTGCGCCAGGGATTGCCTTTTCTATAGTAAATTATTCAAAAAATAATTTTTTACTCTCGCAAATTTTAATTGCGCCAGGGATTGCCTTTTCTATAGTAAATTATTCAAAAAATAATTTTTTACTGTCTCAAATTTTAAGTGCGCCAGGGATTGCCTTTTCTATAGTATATTTTTCAAAAAATAATTTTTTACTGTCGCAAATTTTAAATATCCCAGGGATTGTCTTTTCTATAGTAAATTATTCAAAAAATAATTTTTTACTGTCGCAAATTTTAATTGCGCCAGGGATTGCCTTTTCTACAGTAAATTTTTCAAAAAATAATTTTTTACTATCGCAAATTTTAAATATCCCAGGGTTTGCCTTTTCTATAGTAAATTATTCAAAAAAATTTTTTTACTGTCGCAAATGTTGATTACGCCAGGGATTGCCTTTTCTATAGTAAATTATTCAAAAAATAATTTTATCCTGTCGCAAATTTTAATTACGCCAGGGATTGCCTTTTCTATAGTAAATTATTCAAAAAATAATTTTATACTGTCGCAAATTTTAAATATCCCAGGGATTGCCTTTTATATAGTAAATTTCTCACAAAATAATTTGATACTGTCGCAAATTTTAATTACGCCAGGGATTGCCTTTTCTATAGTAAATTATTCAAAAAATAATTTTCTACTGTCGCAAATTTTAATTACGCCAGGGATTGCCTTTTCTATAGTAAATTATTCAAAAAATAATTTTATACTGTCGCAAATTTTAAGTGCGCCAGGGATTGCCTTTTCTATAGTAAATTATTCAAAAAATAATTTTTTACTGTCGCAAATTTTAACTACGCCAGGGATTGCCTTTTCTATAGTAAATTATTCAAAAAATAATTTTATACTGTCGCAAATTTTAATTGCGCCAGGAATTGCCTTTTCTATAGTAAATTATTCAAAAAATAATTTTATACTGTCGCAAATTTTAATTACGCCACGGATTGCCTTTTCTATAGTAAATTATTCAAAAAATAATTTTCTACTGTGACAAATTTTAATTACGCCAGGGATTGCCTTTTCTATAGTAAATTAGTCAAAAAATAATTTTTTACTGTCGCAAATTTTAATTGCGCCAGGGATTGCCTTTTCTACAGTAAATTTTTCAAAAAATAATTTTCTACTGTCGCAAATTTTAATTGCGCCAGGGATTGCCTTTTCTACAGTAAATTTTTCAAAAATTAATTTTATACTGTCGCAAATTTTAAATACGCCAGGGATTGCATTTTCTATAGTAAATTTTGCAAAAAATAATTTTATACTGTCGCAAATTTTAAGTGCGCCAGGGATTGCCTTTTCTATAGTAAATTATTCAAAAAATAATTTTTTAATATCGCAAGTTTTAATTGCGCCAGGGATTGCCTTTTCTACAGTAAATTTTGCAAAAAATAATTTTTTACTGTCGCAAATTTTAATTGCGCCAGGGATTGCCTTTTCTATAGTAAACTTTTCACAAATTAATTTTTTATTGTCGCAAATTTTAAATACGCCAGGCATTGCCTTTTTTATAGTAAATTATTCAAAAAATAATTTTCTACTGTCGCAAATTTTAATTACGCCAGGGATTGCCTTTTCTATAGTAAATTTTTCAAAAAATAATTTTTTACTGTCGCAAATTTTAATTGCGCCAGGGATTGCCTTTTCTATAGTAAATTATTCAAAAAAAAATTTTTTACTGTCGCAAATTTTAAATATCCCAGGGATTTCCTTTTCTATAGTAAATTTCTCACAAATTAATTTCTTACTGCCGCAAATTTTAAATACGCCAGGGATTGCCTTTTCTATAGTAAATTATTCAAAAAATAATTTTCTACTGTCGCAAATTTTAAATACGCCAGGGATTGCCTTTTCTATAGTAAATTATTCAAAAAACTATTTTTTACTGTCGAAAATTTTAAATACGCCAGGGATTGCCTTTTCTATAGTAAATTATTCAAAAAATAATTTTATACTGTCGCAAATTTTAATTACGCCGGGGATTGCCTTTTCTATAGTAAATTATTCAAAAAATAATTTTCTACTTTCGCAAATTTTAAATACGCCAGGGATTGCCTTTTCTATAGTAAATTATTCAAAAAATAATTTTTTACTGTCGCAAATTTTAATTACGCCAGGGATTGCCTTTTCTATAGTAAATTATTCACAAAATAATTTTATACTGTCGCAAATTTTAAGTGCGCCAGGGATTGCCTTTTCTATAGTAAATTATTCAAAAAATAATTTTTTACTGTCGCAAATTTTAATTACGCCAGGGATTGCCTTTTCTATAGTAAATTATTCAAAATATTAATTTTTTACTGTCGCAAATTTTAATTACGCCAGGGATTGCCTTTTCTATAGTAAATTATTCAAAAAATAATTTTATACTGTCGCAAATTTTAAATACGCCAGGGATTGCCTTTTCTATAGTAAATTATTCAAAAAACATTTTTTTACTGTCGAAAATTTTAAATACGCCAGGGATTGCCTTTTCTATAGTAAATTATTCAAAAAATAATTTTATACTGTCGCAAATTTTAATTACGCCAGGGATTGCCTTTTCTATAGTAAATTATTCAAAAAACAATTTTATTCTGTCGCAAATTTTAATTACGCCAGGGATTGCCTTTTCTATAGTAAATTTTTCAAAAAATAATTTTTTACTATCGCAAGTTTTAATTACGCCAGGGATTGCCTTTTCTATAGTAAATTATTCAAAAAATAATTTTTTACTGTCGAAAATTTTAAATACGCCAGGGATTGCCTTTTCTATAGTAAATTATTCAAAAACTAATTTTTTACTGTCGCAAATTTTAATTACGCCAGGGATTGCCTTTTCTATAGTAAATTTTTCAAAAAATAATTTTTTACTGTCGCAAATTTTAAATATCCCAGGGATTGCCTTTTCTATAGTAAATTTCTCACAAATTAATTTCTTACTTTCGCAAATTTTAAATACGCCAGGGATTGCCTTTTCTATAGTAAATTATTCAAAAAATAATTTTCTACTTTCGCAAATTTTAAATACGCCAGGGATTGCCTTTTCTATAGTAAATTATTCAAAAAATAATTTTTTACTGTCGCAAATTTTAGTTACGCCAGGGATTGCCTTTTCTATAGTAAATTATTCAAAAAATAATTTTATACTGTCGCAAATTTTAAGTGCGCCAGGGATTGCCTTTTCTATAGTAAATTATTCAAAAAATAATTTTTTACTGTCGCAAATTTCAATTTCGCCAGGTAAATTTTTCAAAAAATAATTTTCTACTGTCGCAAATTTTAAATATCCCAGGGATTGCCTTTTCTGTAGTAAATTATTCAAAAAATAATTTTATACTGTCGCAAATTTTAAATACGCCAGGGATTGCCTTTTCTATAGTAAATTATTCAAAAAATAATTTTCTACTGTCGCAAATTTTAAATACGCCAGGGATTGCCTTTTCTATAGTAAATTATTCAAAAAATAATTTTTTACTGTCGCAAATTTCAATTACGCCAGGGATTGCCTTTTCTATAGTAAATTATTCAAAAAATAATTTTATACTGTCGCAAATTTTAAGTGCGCCAGGGATTGCCTTTTCTATAGTAAATTATTCAAAAAATAATTTTCAACTGTCGCAAATTTTAATTACGCCAGGGATTGCCTTTTCTATAGTAAATTATTCAAAAAATAATTTTTTACTGCCGCAAATTTTAAGTGCGCCAGGGATTGCCTTTTCTATAGTAAATTATTCAAAAAATAATTTTTTACTGTCGCAAATTTTAAGTGCGCCAGGGATTGCCTTTTCTATAGTAAATTATTCAAAAAATAATTTTCTACTGTCGCAAATTTTAATTACTATAGTAAATTATTCAAAAAATAATTTTATATTGTCGCAAATTTTAATTGCGCCAGGGATTGCCTTTTCTATAGTAAAATATTCAAAAAATAATTTTTTACTGTCGCAAATTTTAATTACGCCAGGGATTGCCTTTTTTATAGTAAATTATTCAAAAAATAATTTTATACTGTCGTAAATTTTAATTACGCCAAGGATTGCCTTTTCTATAGTAAATTATTCAAAAAATAATTTTTTACTGTCGCAAATTTTAATTGCGCCAAGGATTGCCTTTTGTACAGTAAATTTTTCAAAAAATAATTTTCTACTGTCGCAAATTTTAATTGGGCCAGGGATTGCCTTTTCTACAGTAAATTTTTCAAAAATTAATTTTATACTGTCGCAAATTTTAAATACGCCAGGAATTGCCTTTTCTATAGTAAATTTTGCAAAAAATAATTTTATATTGTCGCAAATTTTAAGTGCGCCAGGGATTGCCTTTTCTATAGTAAATTATTCAAAAAATAATTTTTTACTCTCGCAAATTTTAATTGCGCCAGGAATTGCCTTTTCTATAGTAAATTATTCAAAAAATAATTTTTTACTGTCTCAAATTTTAAGTGCGCCAGGGATTGCCTTTTCTATAGTATATTTTTCAAAAACTAATTTTTTACTGTCGCAAATTTTAAATATCCCAGGGATTGTCTTTTCTATAGTAAATTATTCAAAAAGTAATTTTTTACTGTCGCAAATTTTAATTGCTCCAGGGATTGCCTTTTCTACAGTAAATTTTTCAAAAAATAATTTTTTACTATCGCAAATTTTAAATATCCCAGGGTTTGCCTTTTCTATAGTAAATTATTCAAAAAAAATTTTTTTACTGTCGCAAATGTTAATTACGCCAGGGATTGCCTTTTCTATAGTAAATTATTCAAAAAATAATTTTATACTGTCGCAAATTTTAATTACGCCAGGGATTGCCTTTTCTATAGTAAATTATTCAAAAAATAATTTTATACTGTCGCAAATTTTAAATATCCCAGGGATTGCCTTTTATATAGTAAATTTCTCACAAAATAATTTGATACTGTCGCAAATTTTAATTACGCCAAGGATTGCCTTTTCTATAGTAAATTATTCAAAAAATAATTTTCTACTGTCGCAAATTTTAATTACGCCAGGGATTGCTTTTTCTAAAGTAAATTATTCAAAAAATAATTTTATACTGTCGCAAATTTTAAGTGCGCCAGGGATTGCCTTTTCTATAGTAAATTATTCAAAAAATAATTTTTTACTGTCGCAAATTTTAACTACGCCAGGGATTGCCTTTTCTATAATAAATTATTCAAAAAATAATTTTATACTGTCGCAAATTTTAATTGCGCCAGGGATTTCCTTTTCTATAGTAAATTATTCAAAAAATAATTTTATACTGTCGCAAATTTTAATTACGCCACGGATTGCCTTTTCTATAGTAAATTATTCAAAAAATAATTTTCTACTGTGACAAATTTTAATTACGCCAGGGATTGCCTTTTCTATAGTAAATTAGTCAAAAAATAATTTTTTACTGTCGCAAATTTTAATTGCGCCAGGGATTGCCTTTTCTACAGTAAATTTTTCATAAAATAATTTTCTACTGTCGCAAATTTTAATTGCGCCAGGGATTGCCTTTTCTACAGTAAATTTTTCAAAAATTAATTTTATACTGTCGCAAATTTTAAATACGCCAGGGATTGCCTTTTCTATAGTAAATTTTGCAAAAAATAATTTTATACTGTCGCAAATTTTAAGTGCGCCAGGGATTGCCTTTTCTATAGTAAATTATTCAAAAAATAATTTTTTAATATCGCAAGTTTTAATTGCGCCAGGGATTGCCTTTTCTACAGTAAATTTTGCAAAAAATAATTTTTTACTGTCGCAAATTTTAATTGCGCCAGGGATTGCCTTTTCTATAGTAAACTTTTCACAAATTAATTTTTTATTGTCGCAAATTTTAAATACGCCAGGCATTGCCTTTTTTATAGTAAATTATTCAAAAAATAATTTTCTACTGTCGCAAATTTTAATTACGCCAGGGATTGCCTTTTCTATAGTAAATTTTTCAAAAAATAATTTTTTAATGTCGCAAATTTTAATTGCGCCAGGGATTGCCTTTTCTATAGTAAATTATTCAAAAAATAATTTTTTACTGTCGCAAATTTTAAATATCCCAGGGATTTCCTTTTCTATAGTAAATTTCTCACAAATTAATTTCTTACTGCCGCAAATTTTAAATACGCCAGGGATTGCCTTTTCTATAGTAAATTATTCAAAAAATAATTTTCTACTGTCGCAAATTTTAAATACGCCAGGGATTGCCTTTTCTATAGTAAATTATTCAAAAAATAATTTTTTACTGTCGCAAATTTTAAGTGCGCCAGGGATTGCCTTTTCTATAGTAAATTATTCAAAAAATAATTTTTTACTGTCGCAAATTTTAATTACGCCAGGGATTGCTTTTTCTATAGTAAATTATTCAAAAAATAATTTTTTACTCTCGCAAATTTCAATTTCGCCAGGTAAATTTTTCACAAATTAATTTTTTACTGTCGCAAATTTTAAATACGCCAGGGATTGCCTTTTCTATAGTAAATTATTCAAAAAATAATTTTCTACTGTCGAAAATTTTAAATATACCAGGGATTGCCTTTTCTATAGTAAATTATTCAAAATATAATTTTCTACTGTCGCAAATTTTAATTACGCCAGGGATTGCCTTTTCTACAGTAAATTTTTCAAAAATTAATTTTATTCTGTCGCAAATTTTAAATACGCCAGGGATTGCTTTTTCTATAGTAAATTATTCAAAAAATAATTTTTTACTCTCGCAAAATTCAATTTCGCCAGGTAAATTTTTCACAAATTAATTTTTTACTGTCGCAAATTTTAAATACGCCAGGGATTGCCTTTTCTATAGTAAATTATTCAAAAAATAATTTTCTACTGTCGAAAATTTTAAATATACCAGGGATTGCCTTTTCTATAGTAAATTATTCAAAATATAATTTTCTACTGTCGCAAATTTTAATTACGCCAGGGATTGCCTTTTCTACAGTAAATTTTTCAAAAATTAATTTTATACTGTCGCAAATTTTAAATACGCCAGGGATTGCCTTTTCTATAGTAAATTATTCAAAAAATAATTTTTTACTGTCGCAAATTTTAAGTGCGCCAGGGATTGCCTTTTCTATAGTAAATTATTCAAAAAATAATTTTTTACTGTCGCAAATTTTAATTACGCCAGGGATTGCTTTTTCTATAGTAAATTATTCAAAAAATAATTTTTTACTCTCGCAAATTTCAATTTCGCCAGGTAAATTTTTCACAAATTAATTTTTTACTGTCGCAAATTTTAAATACGCCAGGGATTGCCTTTTCTATAGTAAATTATTCAAAAAATAATTTTCTACTGTCGAAAATTTTAAATATACCAGGGATTGCCTTTTCTATAGTAAATTATTCAAAATATAATTTTCTACTGTCGCAAATTTTAATTACGCCAGGGATTGCCTTTTCTACAGTAAATTTTTCAAAAATTAATTTTATACTGTCGCAAATTTTAAATACGCCAGGGATTGCCTTTTCTATAGTAAATTTTGCAAAAAATAATTTTTTACTGTCGCAAATTTTAAATACGCCAGGGATTGCCTTTTCTATAGTAAATTATTCAAAAAATAATTTTTTACTGTCGCAAATTTTAAGTGCGCCAGGGATTGCCTTTTCTACAGTAAATTATTCAAAAAATAATTTTTTACTATCGCAAGTTTTAATTGCGCCAGGGATTGCCTTTTCTACAGTAAATTTTGCAAAAAATAATTTTTTACTGTCGCAAATTTGAATTGCGCCAGGGATTGCCTTTTCTATAGTAAACTTTTCAAAAAATAATTTTCTACTGTCGCAAATTTTAATTGCGCCTTTTCTATAGTAAATTATTCAAAAAATTATTTTCTACTGTCGCAAATTTTAAATATCCCAGGGATTGCCTTTTCTATAGTAAATTATTCAAAAAATAATTTTTTACTGTCGTAAATTTTAAATATACCAGGGATTGCCTTTTCTATAGTAAATTATTCAAAAAATAATTTTTTACTGTCGCAAATTTTAAGTGCGCCAGGGATTGCCTTTTCTACAGTAAATTATTCAAAAAATAATTTTTTACTATCGCAAGTTTTAATTGCGCCAGGGATTGCCTTTTCTACAGTAAATTTTGCAAAAAATAATTTTTTACTGTCGCAAATTTTAATTGCGCCAGGGATTGCCTTTTCTATAGTAAACTTTTCAAAAAATAATTTTCTACTGTCGCAAATTTTAATTGCGCCTTTTCTATAGTAAATTATTCAAAAAATTATTTTCTACTGTCGCAAATTTTAAATATCCCAGGGATTGCCTTTTCTATAGTAAATTATTCAAAAATAATTTTTTACTGTCGCAAATTTTAATTACGCCAGGGATTGCCTTTTCTATAGTAAATTATTCAAAAAATAATTTTTTACTGTCGCAAATTTTAATTACGCCAGGGATTGCCTTTTCTATAGTAAATTATTCAAAAAATAATCTTATACTGTCGCAAATTTTAATTACGCCAGGGATTGCCTTTTCTATAGTAAATTATTCAAAAAATAATTTTATACTGTCGCAAATTTTAATTACGCCAGGGATTGCCTTTTCTATAGTAAATTATTCAAAAAATAATTTTATACTGTCGCAAATTTTAATTACGCCAGGGATTGCCTTTTCTATAGTAAATTTTGCAAAAAATAATTTTATACTGTCGCAAATTTTAAGTGCGCCAGGGATTGCCTTTGCTATAGTAAATTATTCAAAAAATAATTTTATACTGTCGCAAATTTTAAGTGCGCCAGGGATTGCCTTTTCTATAGTAAATTATTCAAAAAATAATTTTCTAGTGTCGCAAATTTTAATTACGCCAGGGATTGCCTTTTCTATAGTAAATTATTCAAAAAATAATTTTCTACTGTCGCAAATTTTAAATATCCCAGGGATTGCCTTTTCTATAGTAAATTATTCAAAAAAATTATTTTCTACTCTCGCAAATTTTAATTACGCCAGGGATTGCCTTTTCTATAGTAAATTATTCAAAAAATAATTTTTTACTGTCGCAAATTTTAAGTGCGCCAGGGATTGCCTTTTTTATAGTAAATTATTCAAAAAATAATTTTATACTGTCGCAAATTTTAATTACGCCAGGGATTGCCTTTTCTATAGTAAATTATTCAAAAAATAATTTTATACTGTCGCAAATTTTAATTGCGCCAGGGATTGCCTTTTCTATAGTAAATTATTCAAAAAATAATTTTCTACTGTCGCAAATTTTAATTACGCCAGGGATTGCCTTTTCTATAGGAAATTATTCAAAAAATAATTTTCTACTGTCGCAAATTTTAAGTGCGCCAGGGATTGCCTTTTCTATAGTAAATTATTCAAAAAATAATTTTCTACTTTCGCAAATTTTAAATATCCCAGGGATTGCCTTTTCTATAGTAAATTTCTCACAAATTAATTTCTTACTGTCGCAAATTTTAATTAAGCTAGGGATTGCCTTTTCTATAGTAAATTATTCAAAAAATAATTTTTTACTCTCGCAAATTTCAATTTCGCCAGGTAAATTTTTCACAAATTAATTTTTTACTGTCGAAAATTTTAAATAAGCCAGGGATTGCCTTTTCTATAGTAAATTATTCAAAAAATAATTTTCTACTGTCGCAAATTTTAATTGCGCCAGGGATTGCCTTTACTATAGTAAATTATTCAAAAAATAATTTTTTACTGTCGCAAATTTTAAATATCCCAGGTATTGCCTTTTCTATAGTAAATTATTCAAAAAATAATTTTCTACTGTCGCAAATTTTAAATACGCCAGGGATTGCCTTTTCTATAGTAAATTATTCAAAAAATAATTTTCTACTTTCGCAAATTTTAATTGCGCCAGGGATTGCCTTTTCTATAATAAATTATTCAAAAAATAATTTTTTACTGTCGCAAATTTTAAATATCCCAGGGATTGCCTTTTCTATAGTAAATTTCTCACAAAATAACTTTTTACTGTCGCAAATTTTAATTACGCCAGGGATTGCCTTTTCTATAGTAAATTATTCAAAAAATAATTTTCAACTGTTGCAAATTTTAATTACGCCTGGGATTGCCTTTTCTATAGTAAATTATTCAAAAAATAATTTTTTACTGTCGCAAATTTTAAATATACCAGGGATTGCCTTTTCTATAGTAAATTATTCAAAAAATAATTTTCTACTGTCGCAAATTTTAATTACGCCAGGGATTGCCTTTTCTATAGTAAATTATTCAAAAAATAATTTTATACTGTCGCAAATTTTAATTACGCCAGGGATTGCCTTTTCTATAGTAAATTATTCAAAAAATAATTTTTTACTGTCGCAAATTTTAAGTGCGCCAGGGATTGCCTTTTCTATAGTAAATTATTCAAAAAATAATTTTATACTGTCGCAAATTTTAATTACGCCAGGTATTGCCTTTTCTATAGTAAATTTCTCACAAATTAATTTCTTACTGTCGCAAATTTCAATTACGCTAGGGATTGCCTTTTCTATAGTAAATTATTCAAAAAATAATTTTTTACTCTCGCAAATTTCAATTTCGCCAGGTAAATTTTACATAAATTAATTTTTTATTGTCGCAAATTTTAAACACGCCAGGGATTGCCTTTTCTATAGTAAATTATTCAAAAAATAATTTTCTACTGTCGCAAATTTTAATTGCGCCAGGGATTGCCTTTACTATAGTAAATTATTCAAAAAATAATTTTTTACTGTCGCAAATTTTAAGTGCGCCAGGGATTGCCTTTTCTATAGTAAATTATTCAAAAAATTATTTTCTACTGTCGCAAATTTTAATTACGCCAGGGATTACCTTTTCTATAGTAAATTATTCAAAAAATAATTTTATACTGTCGCAAATTTTAATTACGCCAGGGATTGCCTTTTCTATAGTAAATTATTCAAAAAATAATTTTCTACTGTCGCAAATTTTAATTACGCCAGGGATTGCCTTTTCTGTAGTAAATTATTCAAAAAATAATTTTTTACTCTCGCAAATTTCAATTTCGCCAGGTAAATTTCTCACAAAATAATTTTTTACTGTCGCAAATTTTAATTAAGCCAGGTATTGCCTTTTCTATAGTAAATTATTCAAAAAATAATTTTCTACTGTCGCAAATTTTAATTACGCCAAGGATTGCCTTTTCTATAGTAAATTATTCAAAAAATAATTTTTTACTGTCGCAAATTTTAAGTGCGCCAGGGATTGCCTTTTCTATAGTAAATTATTCAAAAAATAATTTTCTACTGTCGCAAATTTTAATTACGCCAGGGATTGCCTTTTCTATAGTAAATTATTCAAAAAATAATTTTATACTGTCGCAAATTTTAATTGCGCCAGGGATTGCCTTTTCTATAGTAAATTATTCAAAAAATAATTTTATACTGTCGCAAATTTTAATTACGCCAGGGATTTAAGTGCGCCAGGGATTGCCTTTTCTATAGTAAATTATTCAAAAAATAATTTTCTACTGTCGCAAATTTTAATTACGCCAGGGATTGCCTTTTCTATAGTAAATTATACAAAAAATAATTTTCTACTGTCGCAAATTTTAATTACGCCAGGGATTGCCTTTTTTATAGTAAATTATTCAAAAAATAATTTTTTACTCTCGCAAATTTCAATTTCGCCAGGTAAATTTTTCAAAAAATAATTTTCTACTGTCGCAAATTTTAAATACGCCAGGGATTGCCTTTTCTATAGTAAATTATTCAAAAAATAATTTTTTACTGTCGCAATTTTTAATTGCGCCAGGGATTGCCTTTTCTATAGTAAATTATTCAAAAAATAATTTTTTACTCTCGCAAATTTCAATTTCGCCAGGTAAATTTTTCACAAATTAATTTTTTACTGTCGCAAATTTTAAATACGCCAGGGATTGCCTTTTCTATAGTAAATTATTCAAAAAATAATTTTCTACTGTCGCAAATTTTAATTTCGCCAGGGATTGCCTTTTCTATAGTAAATTATTCAAAAAATAATTTTCTACTGTCGCAAATTTTAAATATCCCAGGGATTGCCTGTTCTATAGTAAATTATTCAAAAAATAATTTTCTACTGTCGCAAATTTTAATTACGCCAGGGATTGCCTTTTCTATAGTAAATTATTCAAAAAATAATTTTCTACTGTCGCAAATTTTAAATATCCCAGGGATTGCCTTTTCTATAGTAAATTATTCAAAAAATAATTTTTTACTGTCGCAAATTTTAAGTGCGCCAGGGATTGCCTTTTCTATAGTAAATTATTCAAAAAATAATTTTCTACTGTCGCAAATTTTAATTACGCCAGGGATTGCCTTTTCTATAGTAAATTATTCAAAAAATAATTTTCTACTGTCGCAAATTTTAAATATCCCAGGGATTGCCTTTTCTATAGTAAATTATTCAAAAAATAATTTTCTACTGTCGCAAATTTTAATTACGCCAGGGATTGCCTTTTCTATAGTAAATTATTCAAAAAATATTTTTTTACTGTCGCAAATTTTAAGTGCGCCAGGGATTGCCTTTTCTATAGTAAATTATTCAAAAAATAATTTTATACTGTCGCAAATTTTAATTACGCCAGGTATTGCCTTTTCTATAGTAAATTTCTCACAAATTAAATTCTTACTGTCGGAAATTTCAATTACGCTAGGGATTGCCTTTTCTATAGTAAATTATTCAAAAAATAATTTTTTACTCTCGCAAATTTCAATTTCGCCAGGTAAATTTTTCACAAATTAATTTTTTACTGTCGCAAATTTTAAATACGCCAGGGATTGCCATTTCTATAGTAAATTATTCAAAAAATAATTTTCTACTGTCGCAAATTTTAATTGCGCCAGGGATTGCCTTTACTATAGTAAATTATTCAAAAAATAATTTTTTACTGTCGCAAATTTTAAGTGCGCCAGGGATTGCCTTTTCTATAGTAAATTATTCAAAAAATAATTTTCTACTGTCGCAAATTTTAGTTACACCAGGGATTGTCTTTTCTATAGTAAATTATTCAAAAAATAATTTTATACTGTCGCAAATTTTAAATACGCCAGGGATTGCCTTTTCTATAGTAAATTATTCAAAAAATAATTTTTTACTGTCGCAAATTTTAAGTGCGCCAGGGATTGTCTTTTCTATAGTAAATTTTTCAAAAAATAATTTTTACTGTCGCAAATTTTAATTACGCCAGGGATTGCCTTTTCTATAGTAAATTATTCAAAAAATAATTTTCAACTGTCGCAAATTTTAATTACGCCAGGGATTGCCTTTTCTATAGTAAATTATTCAAAAAATAATTTTTTACTGTCGCAAATTTTAAGTGCGCCAGGGATTGCCTTTTCTATAGTAAATTATTCAAAAAATAATTTTATACTGTCGCAAATTTTAATTACGCCAGGGATTGCCTTTTCTATAGTAAATTCCTCACAAAATAATTTTTTACTGTCGCAAATTTTAATTACGCCAGGGATTGCCATTTCTATAGTAAATTATTCAAAAAATAATTTTCTACTGTCGCAAATTTTAATTACGCCAGGGATGGCCTTTTCTATAGTAAATTATTCAAAAAATAATTTTATACTGTCGCAAATTTTAATTACGCCAGGGATTGCCTTTTCTATAGTAAATTATTCAAAAAACAATTTTTTACTGTCGCAAATTTTAATTGCGCCAGGGATTGCCTTTTCTATAGTAAATTATTCAAAAAATTATTTTATACTGTCGCAAATTTTAATTACGCCATAGATTGCCTTTTCTATAGTAAATTATTCAAAAAATAATTTTCAACTGTCGCAAATTTTAAGTGCGCCAGGGATTGCCTTTTCTATAGTAAATTATTCAAAAAATAATTTTTTACTGTCGCAAATTTTAATTGCGCCAGGGATTGCCTATTCTATAGTAAATTATTCAAAAAATAATTTTATACTGTCGCAAATTTTAATTACGCCAGGGATTGCCTTTTCTATAGTAAATTATTCAAAAAATAATTTTTAACTGTTCCAAATTTTAAGTGCGCCAGGGATTGCCTTTTCTACAGTAAATTTTGCAAAAAATAATTTTTTACTGTCGCAAATTTTAATTACGCCAGGGATTGCCTTTTCTATAGTAAATTATTCAAAAAATAATTTTCTACTGTCGCAAATTTTAATTGCGCCAGGGATTGCCTTTTCTATAGTAAATTATTCAAAAAATAATTTTATACTGTCGCAAATTTTAATTACGCCAGGGATTGCCTTTTCTATAGTAAATTTTTCAAAAAATAATTTTCTACTCTCGCAAATTTTGAGTGCGCCAGGGATTGCCTTTTCTATAGTAAATTGCTCACAAAATACTTTTTAACTGTCGCAAATTTTAAGTGCGCCAGGGATTGCCCTTTCTATAGTAAATTTTGCAAAAAATAATTTTTTACTGTCGCAAATTTTAATTGCGCCAGGGATTGCCTTTTCTATAGTAAATTATTCAAAAAATAATTTTCTATTGTCGCAAATTTTAATTACGCCAGGGATTGCCTTTTCTATAGTAAATTATTCAAAAAATAATTTTCAACTGTCGCAAATTTTAACTGCGCCAGGGATTGCCTTTTCTATAGTAAATTATTCAAAAAATAATTTTATACTGTCGCAAATTTTAATTACGCCAGGGATTGCCTTTTCTATAGTAAATTATTCAAAAAATAATTTTTTACTGTCGCAAATTTTAAGTGCGCCAGGGATTGCCTTTTCTATAGTAAATTATTCAAAAAATAATTTTATACTGTCGCAAATTTTAATTACGCCAGGGATTGCCTTTTCTATAGTAAATTATTCAAAAAATAATTTTCAACTGTCGCAAATTTTAATTACGCCAGGGATCGCCTTTTCTATAGTAAATTATTCAAAAAATAATTTTTTACTGTCGCAAATTTTAATTACGCCAGGGATTGCCTTTTATATAGTAAATTATTCAAAAAATAATTTCCTACTGTCGCAAATTTTAAATACGCCAGGGATTGCCTTTTCTATAGTAAATTATTCAAAAAATAATTTTCTACTGTCGCAAATTTCAATTACGCCAGGGATTGCCTTTTCTATAGTAAATTATTCAAAAAATAATTTTTTACTGTCGCAAATTTTAATTGCGGCAGGGATTTCCTTTTCTACAGTAAATTTTTCAAAAAATAATTTTTTACTATCGCAAGTTTTAATTGCGCCAGGGATTGCCTTTTCTACAGTAAATTTTGCAAAAAATAATTTTTTACTGTCGCAAATTTTAATTGCGCCAGGGATTGCCTTTTCTATAGTAAATTATTCAAAAAATAATTTTTTACTGTCGCAAATTTTAAGTGCGCCAGGGATTGCCTTTTCTATAGTAAATTTTTCAAAAAATAATTTTTTACTGTCGCAAATTTTAAATATCCCAGGGATTGCCTTTTCTATAGTAAATTTCTCACAAAATAATTTTTGACTGTCGCAAATTTTAATTACGCCAGGTAAATTTTTCACAAATTAATTTTTTACTGTCGCAAATTTTAAATACGCCAGGGATTGCCTTTTCTATAGTAAATTATTCAAAAAATAATTTTCTACTGTCGCAAATTTTAATTACGCCAGGGATTGCCTTTTCTAAAGTAAATTATTCAAAAAATAATTTTCTACTGTCCCAAATTTTAAATATCCCAGGGATTGCCTTTTCTATAGTAAATTATTCAAAAAATAATTTTCTACTGCCGCAAATTTTAATTACGCCAGGGATTGCCTTTTCTATAGTAAATTATTCAAAAAATAATTTTATACTGTCGCAAATTTTAATTATGAAAGGTATTGCCTTTCCTATAGTAAATTATTCAAAAAATATTTTTTTACTGTCGCAAATTTTAAGTGCGCCAGGGATTGCCTTTTCTATAGTAAATTATTCAAAAAATAATTTTCTACTGTCGCAAATTTTAATTACGCCAGGGATTGCCTTTTCTATAGTAAATTATTCAAAAAATAATTTTCAACTGTCGCAAATTTTAATTACGCCAGGGATTGCCTTTTCTATAGTAAATTATTCAAAAAATAATTTTCTACTGTCGCAAATTTTAATTATGCCAGGGATTGCCTTTTCTATAGTAAATTATCCAAAAAATAATTTTTTACTGTCGCAAATTTTAAGTGCGCCAGGGATTGCCCTTTCTATAGTAAATTATTCAAAAAATAATTTTCTACTGTCGCAAATTGTAATTGCGCCAGGGATTGCCTTTTCTATAGTAAATTATTCAAAAAATAATTTTTTACTGTCGCAAATTTTAAGTGCGCCAGGGATTGCCTTTTCTATAGTAAATTTTTCAAAAAATAATTTTTTACTGTCGCAAATTTTAAATATCCCAGGGATTGCCTTTTCTATAGTAAATTTCTCACAAAATAATTTGTTACTGTCGCAAATTTTAATTACGCCAGGGATTGCCTTTTCTATAGTAAATTATTCAAAAAATAATTTTATACTGTCGCAAATTTTAAGTGCGCCAGGGATTGCCTTTTCTATAGTAAATTATTCAAAAAATAATTTTATACTGTCGCAAATTTTAATTACGCCAGGGATTGCCTTTTCTATAGTAAATTATTCAAAAAATAATTTTTTGCTGTCGCAAATTTTAATTACGCCAGGGATTGCCTTTTCTATAGTAAATTATTCAAAAAATAATTTTTTACTGTCGCAAATTTCAATTTCGCCAGGTAAATTTTTCATAAATTAATTTTTTACTGTCGCAAATTTTAAATACGCCAGGGATTGCCTTTTCTATAGTAAATTATTCAAAAAATAATTTTCTACTGTCGCAAATTTTAATTACGCCAGGGATTGCCTTTTCTATAGTAAATTATTCAAAAAATAATTTTCTACTGTCGCAAATTTTAAATATCCCAGGGATTGCCTTTTCTATAGTAAATTATTCAAAAAATAATTTTCTACTGTCGCAAATTTTAATTACGCCAGGGATTGCCTTTTCTATAGTAAATTATTCAAAAAATAATTTTATACTGTCGCAAATTTTAATTACGCCAGGGATTGCCTTTCCTATAGTAAATTATTCAAAAAATAATTTTTTACTGTCGCAAATTTTAAGTGCGCCAGGGATTGCCTTTTCTATAGAAAATTATTCAAAAAATTATTTTCTACTGTCGCAAATTTTAATTACGCCAGGGATTGCCTTTTCTATAGTAAATTATTCAAAAAATAATTTTATACTGTCGCAAATTTTAAATACGCCAGGGATTGCCTTTTCTATAGTAAATTATTCAAAAAATAATTTTTTACTGTCGCAAATTTTAAGTGCGCCAGGGATTGCCTTTTCTATAGTAAATTTTTCAAAAAATAATTTTTCACTGTCGCAAATTTTAAATATCCCAGGAATTGCCTTTTCTATAGTAAATTTCTCACAAAATAATTTTATACTGTCGCAAATTTTAAATACGCCAGGGATTGCCTTTTCTATAGTAAATTATTCAAAAAATAATTTTATACTGTCGCAAATTTTAATTACGCCAGGGATTGCCTTTTCTATAGAAAATTATTCAAAAAATAATTTTATACTGTCGCAAATTTTAATTACGCCAGGGATTGCCTTTTCTATAGTAAATTATTCAAAAACTAATTTTTTACTGTCGCAAATTTTAATTACGCCAGGGATTGCCTTTTCTATAGTAAATTTTTCAAAAAATAATTTTATACTGTCGCAAATTTTAAGTGCGCCAGGGATTGCCTTTTCTATAGTAAATGATTGAAAAAATAATTTTTGCTGTCGCAAATTGTAATTGCGCCTTTTCTATAGTAAATTATTCAAAAAATAATTTTCAACTGTCGCAAATTTTAATTCCGCCAGGGATTGCCTTTTCTATAGTAAATTATTCAAAAAATAATTTTTTACTGTCGCAAATTTTAATTACGCCAGGGATTGCCTTTTCTATAGTAAATTATTCAAAAAATAATTTTCTACTGTCGCAAATTTTAAATACGCCAGGGATTGCCTTTTCTATAGTAAATTATTCAAAAAATAATTTTCTGCTGTCGCAAATTTCAATTACGCCAGGGATTGCCTTTTCTATAGTAAATTATTCAAAAAATAATTTTTTAATGTCGCAAATTTTAATTGCGCCAGGGATTGCCTTTTCTACAGTAAATTTTTCAAAAAATAATTTTTTACTATCGCAAGTTTTAATTGCGCCAGGGATTGCCTTTTCTACAGTAAATTTTGCAAAAAATAATTTTTTACTGTCGCAAATTTTAATTGCGCCAGGGATTGCCTTTTCTATAGTAAACTTTTCAAAAAATAATTTTCTACTGTCGCAAATTTTAATTGCGCCAGGGATTGCCTTTTCTATAGTAAATTATTCAAAAAATAATTTTCTACTGTCGCAAATTTTAAATATCCCAGGGATTGCCTTTTCTATAGTAAATTATTCAAAAAATAATTTTTCACTGTCGCAAATTTTAATTACGCCAGGGATTGCCCTTTCTATAGTAAATTATTCAAAAAATAATTTTTTACTGTCGCAAATTTTAATTGCGCCAGGGATTGCCTCTTCTATAGTAAATTATTCAAAAAATAATTCTTTACTGTCGCAAATTTTAAGTGCGCCAGGGATTGCCTTTTCTATAGTAAATTTTTCAAAAAATAATTTTTTACTGTCGCAAATTTTAAATATCCCAGGGATTGCCTTTTCTATAGTAAATTTCTCACAAAATAATTTTTTACTGTCGCAAATTTTAATTACGCCAGGGATTGCCTTTTCTATAGTAAATTATTCAAAAAATAATTTTATACTGTCGCAAATTTAAGTGCGCCAGGGATTGCCTTTTCTATAGTAAATTATTCAAAAAATAATTTTATACTGTCGCAAATGTTAATTACGCCAGGGATTGCCTTTTCTATAGTAAATTTTTCAAAAAATAATTTTTTACTGTCGCAAATTTTAATTACGCCAGGGATTGCCTTTTGTATAGTAAATTATTAAAAAAAATAATTTTTTACTGTCGCAAATTTCAATTTCGCCAGGTAAATTTTTCACAAATTAATTTTTTACTGTCGCAAATTTTAAATACGCCAGGGATTGCCTTTTCTATAGTAAATTATTCAAAAAATAATTTTCTACTGTCGCAAATTTTAATTACGCCAGGGATTGCCTTTTCTATAGTAAATTATTCAAAAAATAATTTTCTACTGTCGCAAATTTTAAATATACCAGGGATTGCCTTTTCTATAGTAAATTATTCAAAAAATAATTTTCTACTGTCGCAAATTTTAATTACGCCAGGGATTGCCTTTTCTATAGTAAATTATTCAAAAAATAATTTTCTACTGTCGCAAATTTTAATTACGCCAGGGATTGCCTTTTCTATAGTAAATTATTCAAAAAATAATTTTATACTGTCGCAAATTTTAAATACGCCAGGGATTGCCTTTTCTATAGTAAATTATTCAAAAAATAATTTTTTACTGTCGCAAATTTTAAGTGCGCCAGGGATTGCCTTTTCTATAACAAATTTTTCAAAAAATAATTTTTCACTCTCGCAAATTTTAAATATCCCAGGGATTGCCTTTTCTATAGTAAATTTCTCACAAAATAATTTTATACTGTCGCAAATTTTAAATACGCCAGGGATTGCCTTTTCTATAGTAAATTATTCAAAAAATAATTTTATACTGTCGCAAATTTTAATTACGCCAGGGATTGCCTTTTCTATAGTAAATTATTCAAAAAATAATTTTATACTGTCGCAAATTTTAATTACGCCAGGGATTGCCTTTTCTATAGTAAATTATTCAAAAACTAATTTTTTACTGTCGCAAATTTTAATTACGCCAGGGATTGCCTTTTCTATAGTAAATTTTTCAAAAAATAATTTTATACTGTCGCAAATTTTAAGTGCGCCAGGGATTGCTTTTCTATAGTAAATGATTGAAAAAATAATTTTTGCTGTCGCAAATTGTAATTGCGCCAGGGATTGCCTTTTCTATAGTAAATTATTCAAAAAATAATTTTCAACTGTCGCAAATTTTAATTCCGCCAGGGATTGCCTTTTCTATAGTAAATTATTCAAAAAATAATTTTTTACTGTCGCAAATTTTAATTACGCCAGGGATTGCCTTTTCTATAGTAAATTATTCAAAAAATAATTTTCTACTGTCGCAAATTTTAAATACGCCAGGGATTGCCTTTTCTATAGTAAATTATTCAAAAAATAATTTTCTACTGTCGCAAATTTCAATTACGCCAGGGATTGCCTTTTCTATAGTAAATTATTCAAAAAATAATTTTTTAATGTCGCAAATTTTAATTGCGCCAGGGATTGCCTTTTCTACAGTAAATTTTTCAAAAAATAATTTTTTACTATCGCAAGTTTTAATTGCGCCAGGGATTGCCTTTTCTACAGTAAATTTTGCAAAAAATAATTTTTTACTGTCGCAAATTTTAATTGCGCCAGGGATTGCCTTTTCTATAGTAAACTTTTCAAAAAATAATTTTCTACTGTCGCAAATTTTAATTGCGCCAGGGATTGCCTTTTCTATAGTAAATTATTCAAAAAATAATTTTCTACTGTCGCAAATTTTAAATATCCCAGGGATTGCCTTTTCTATAGTAAATTATTCAAAAAATAATTTTTTACTGTCGCAAATTTTAATTACGCCAGGGATTGCCCTTTCTATAGTAAATTATTCAAAAAATAATTTTTTACTGTCGCAAATTTTAATTGCGCCAGGGATTGCCTCTTCTATAGTAAATTATTCAAAAAATAATTCTTTACTGTCGCAAATTTTAAGTGCGCCAGGGATTGCCTTTTCTATAGTAAATTTTTCAAAAAATAATTTTTTACTGTCGCAAATTTTAAATATCCCAGGGATTGCCTTTTCTATAGTAAATTTCTCACAAAATAATTTTTTACTGTCGCAAATTTTAATTACGCCAGGGATTGCCTTTTCTATAGTAAATTATTCAAAAAATAATTTTATACTGTCGCAAATTTAAGTGCGCCAGGGATTGCCTTTTCTATAGTAAATTATTCAAAAAATAATTTTATACTGTCGCAAATGTTAATTACGCCAGGGATTGCCTTTTCTATAGTAAATTATTCAAAAAATAATTTTTTACTGTCGCAAATTTTAATTACGCCAGGGATTGCCTTTTGTATAGTAAATTATTAAAAAAAATAATTTTTTACTGTCGCAAATTTCAATTTCGCCAGGTAAATTTTTCACAAATTAATTTTTTACTGTCGCAAATTTTAAATACGCCAGGGATTGCCTTTTCTATAGTAAATTATTCAAAAAATAATTTTCTACTGTCGCAAATTTTAATTACGCCAGGGATTGCCTTTTCTATAGTAAATTATTCAAAAAATAATTTTCTACTGTCGCAAATTTTAAATATCCCAGGGATTGCCTTTTCTATAGCAAATTATTCAAAAAATAATTTTCTACTGTCGCAAATTTTAATTACGCCAGGGATTGCCTTTTCTATAGTAAATTATTCAAAAAATAATTTTATACTGTCGCAAATTTTAATTACGCCAGGGATTGCCTTTTCTATAGTAAATTATTCAAAAAATAATTTTATACTGTCGCAAATTTTAAGTGCGCCAGGGATTGCCTTTTCTATAGTAAATTATTCAAAAAATAATTTTTTACTGTCGCAAATTTCAATTTCGCCAGGTAAATTTTTCAAAAAATAATTTTCTACTGTCGCAAATTTTAAATATCCCAGGGATTGCCTTTTCTATAGTAAATTAAAAAAAAAATAATTTTATACTGTCGCAAATTTTAAATACGCCAGGGATTGCCTTTTCTATAGTAAATTATTCAAAAAATAATTTTCTACTGTCGCAAATTTTAAATACGCCAGGGATTGCCTTTTCTATAGTAAATTATTCAAAAAATAATTTTTTACTGTCGCAAATTTTAATTACGCCAGGGATTGCCTTTTCTATAGTAAATTATTCAAAA
The DNA here is from genome assembly GCA_963930735.1 of Dioctria linearis. Taxonomy (NCBI): domain Eukaryota; kingdom Metazoa; phylum Arthropoda; class Insecta; order Diptera; family Asilidae; genus Dioctria; species Dioctria linearis. The sequence continues at coordinate 60,362 of CAWVNZ010002214.1, read as the reverse complement.
AATAATTTTATACTGTCGCAAATTTTAAGTGCGCCAGGGATTGCCTTTTCTATAGTAAATTATTCAAAAAATAATTTTTTACTGTCGCAAATTTTAATTGCGCCAGGGATTGCCTTTTCTACAGTAAATTTTTCAAAAAATAGTTTTCTACTGTCGCAAATTTTAAATATCCCAGGGATTGCCTTTTCTATAGTAAATTATTCAAAAAATAATTTTTTACTGTCGCAAATTTTAAGTGCGCCAGGGATTGCTTTTCTATAGTAAATTATTCAAAAAATAATTTTTTACTGTCGCAAATTTTAAGTGCGCCAGGGATTGCCTTTTCTATAGTAAATTATTCAAAAAATAATTTTATACTGTCGCAAATTTTAAGTGCGCCAGGGATTGCCTTTTCTATAGTAAATTATTCAAAAAATAATTTTTTACTGTCGCAATATTTAATTGCGCCAGGGATTGCCTTTTCTACAGTAAATTTTTCAAAAAATAATTTTTTACTATCGCAAGTTTTAATTGCGCCAGGGATTGCCTTTTCTACAGTAAATTTTGCAAAAAATAATTTTTTACTGTCGCAAATTTTAATTGCGCCAGGGATTGCCTTTTCTATAGTAAACTTTTCAAAAAATAATTTTCTACTGTCGCAAATTTTAATTGCGCCAGGGATTGCCTTTTCTATAGTAAATTATTCAAAAAATAATTTTTTACTATCGCAAGTTTTAATTGCGCCAGGGATTGCCTTTTCTACAGTAAATTTTTCAAAAAATAATTTTTTACTGTCGCAAATTTTAAATATCCCAGGGATTGCCTTTTCTATAGTAAATTTCTCACAAATTAATTTCTTACTGTCGCAAATTTTAAATACGCCAGGGATTGCCTTTTCTATAGTAAATTATTCAAAAAATAATTTTCTACTGTCGCAAATTTTACATACGCCAGGGATTGCCTTTTCTATAGTAAATTATTCAAAAAATAATTTTTTACTGTCGCAAATTTTAATTACGCCAGGGATTGCCTTTTCTATAGTAAATTATTCAAAAAATAATTTTATACTGTCGCAAATTTTAAGTGCGCCAGGGATTGCCTTTTCTATAGTAAATTATTCAAAAAATAATTTTTTACTGTCGCAAATTTCAATTTCGCCAGGTAAATTTTTCAAAAAATAATTTACTACTGTCGCAAATTTTAAATACGCCAGGGATTGCCTTTTCTACAGTAAATTATTCAAAAAATAATTTTTTACTGTCGCAAATTTTAAGTGCGCCAGGTATTGCCTTTTCTATAGTAAATTATTCAAAAAATAATTTTATACTGTCGCAAATTTTAATTACGCCAGGGATTGCCTTTTCTATAGTAAATTATTCAAAAAATAATTTTATACTGTCGCAAATTTTAATTACGCCAGGGATTGCCTTTTCTATAGTAAATTATTCAAAAAATAATTTTATACTGTCGCAAATTTTAATTACGCCAGGGATTGCCTTTTCTATAGTAAATTATTCAAAAAATAATTTTTTACTGTCGAAAATTTTAAATACGCCAGGGATTGCCTTTTCTATAGTAAATTATTCAAAAAATAATTTTTTACTGTCGCAAATTTTAATTACGCCAGGGATTGCCTTTTCTATAGTAAATTTTTGAAAAAATAATTTTTTACTGTCGCAAATTTTAAATATCCCAGGGATTGCCTTTTCTATAGTAAATTTCTCTCAAATTAATTTCTTACTGTCGCAAATTTTAAATACGCCAGGGATTGCCTTTTCTATAGTAAATAATTCAAAAAATAATTTTATACTGTCGCAAATTTTAAATACGCCAGGGATTGCCTTTTCTATAGTAAATTATTCAAAAAATAATTTTTTACTGTCGCAAATTTTAATTACGCCAGGGATTGCCTTTTCTATAGTAAATTATTCAAAAAATAATTTTATACTGTCGCAAATTTTAAGTGCGCCAGGGATTGCCTTTTCTATAGTAAATTATTCAAAAAATAATTTTTTACTGTCGCAAATTTCAATTTCGCCAGGTAAATTTTTCAAAAAATAATTTCCTACTGTCGCAAATTTTAAATATCCCAGGGATTGCCTTTTCTATAGTAAATTATTCAAAAAATAATTTTATACTGTCGCAAATTTTAAATACGCCAGGGATTGCCTTTTCTATAGTAAATTATTCAAAAAATAATTTTCTACTGTCGCAAATTTTAAATACGCCAGGGAATGCCTTTTCTATAGTAAATTATTCAAAAAATAATTTTCTACTGTCGCAAATTTTAAATACGCCAGGGATTGCCTTTTCTATAGTAAATTATTCAAAAAATAATTTTTTACTGTCGCAAATTTTAATTACGCCAGGGATTGCCTTTTCTATAGTAAATTATTCAAAAAATAATTTTATACTGTCGCAAATTTTAAGTGCGCCAGGGATTGCCTTTTCTATAGTAAGTTATTCAAAAAATAATTTTTTACTGTCGCAAATTTTAATTGCGCCAGGGATTGCCTTTTCTACAGTAAATTTTTCAAAAAATAATTTTCTACTGTCGCAAATTTTAAATATCCCAGGGATTGCCTTTTCTATAGTAAATTATTCAAAAAATAATTTTTTACTGTCGCAAATTTTAAGTGCGCCAGGGATTGCTTTTCTATAGTAAATTATTCAAAAAATAATTTTTTACTGTCGCAAATTTTAAGTGCGCCAGGGATTGCCTTTTCTATAGTAAATTATTCAAAAAATAATTTTATACTGTCGCAAATTTTAAGTGCGCCAGGGATTGCCTTTCTATAGTAAATTATTCAAAAAATAATTTTTTACTGTCGCAAATTTTAATTGCGCCAGGGATTGCCTTTTCTACAGTAAATTTTTCAAAAAATAATTTTTTACTATCGCAAGTTTTAATTGCGCCAGGGTTTGCCTTTTCTACAGTAAATTTTGCAAAAAATAATTTTATACTGTCGCAAATTTTAATTACGCCAGGGATTGCCTTTTCTATAGTAAATTATTCAAAAAATAATTTTATACTGTCGCAAATTTTAATTGCGCCAGGGATTGCCTTTTCTATAGTAAACTTTTCAAAAAATAATTTTCTACTGTCGCAAATTTTAATTGCGCCAGGGATTGCCTTTTCTATAGTAAATTATTAAAAAAATAATTTTTTACTATCGCAAGTTTTAATTGCGCCAGGGATTGCCTTTTCTACAGTAAATTTTTCAAAAAATAATTTTTTACTGTCGCAAATTTTAAATATCCCAGGGATTGCCTTTTCTATAGTAAATTTCTCACAAATTAATTTCTTACTGTCGCAAATTTTAAATACGCCAGGGATTGCCTTTTCTATAGTAAATTATTCAAAAAATAATTTTCTACTGTCGCAAATTTTAAGTGCGCCAGGGATTGCCTTTTCTATAGTAAATTATTCAAAAAATAATTTTTTACTGTCGCAAATTTCAATTTCGCCAGGTAAATTTTTCAAAAAATAATTTTCTACTGTCGCAAATTTTAAATACGCCAGGGATTGCCTTTCTACAGTAAATTATTCAAAAAATAATTTTTTACTGTCGCAAATTTTAAGTGCGCCAGGTATTGCCTTTTCTATAGTAAATTATTCAAAAAATAATTTTCTACTGTCGCAAATTTTAATTACGCCAGGGATTGCCTTTTCTATAGTAAATTATTCAAAAAATAATTTTCAACTGTCGCAAATTTTAATTACGCCAGGGATTGCCTTTTCTATAGTAAATTATTCAAAAAATAATTTTCTACTGTCGCAAATTTTAATTACGCCAGGGATTGCCTTTTCTATAGTAAATTATTCAAAAAATAATTTTTTACTGTCGCAAATTTTAAGTGCGCCAGGGATTGCCTTTTCTATAGTAAATTATTCAAAAAATAATTTTCTACTGTCGCAAATTGTAATTGCGCCAGGGATTGCCTTTTCTATAGTAAATTTTGCAAAAAATAATTTTATACTGTCGCAAATTTTAATTACGCCAGGGATTGCCTTTTCTATAGTAAATTATTCAAAAAATAATTTTATACTGTCGCAAATTTTAATTGCGCCAGGGATTGCCTTTTCTATAGTAAATTTTTCAAAAAATATTTTTTTACTGTCGCAAATTTTAATTGCGCCAGGGATTGCCTTTTCTATAGTAAATTTCTCACAAATTAATTTCTTACTGTCGCAAATTTTAAATACGCCAGGGATTGCCTTTTCTTTAGTAAATTATTCAAAAAATAATTTTCTACTGTCGCAAATTTTAAATACGCCAGGGATTGCCTTTTCTATAGTAAATTTTTCAAAAAATAATTTTCTACTGTCGCAAATTTTAAGTGCGCCAGGGATTGCCTTTTCTATAGTAAATTTCTCACAAAATAATTTTTTACTGTCGCAAATTTTAATTGCGCCAGGGATTGCCTTTTCTATAGTAAATTATTCAAAAAATAATTTTCAACTGTCGCAAATTTTAATTGCGCCAGGGATTGCTTTTTCTATAGTAAATTATTCAAAAAATAGTTTTATTCTCTCGCAAATTTTAAGTGCGCCAGGGATTGCCTTTTCTATAGTAAATTATTCAAAAAATAATTTTCTACTGTCGCAAATTTTAATTTCGCCAGGGATTGCCTTTTCTATAGTAAATTATTCAAAAAATAATTTTTTACTGTCGCAAATTTTAATTGCGCCAGGGATTGCCTTTTCTATAGTAAATTTTTCAAAATATTAATTTTTTACTGTCGCAAATTTGATTGCGCCAGGGATTGCCTTTTCTATAGTAAATTATTCAAAAAATAATTTTATACTGTCGCAAATTTTAATTGCGCCAGGGATAGCCTTTTCTATAGTAAATTATTCAAAAATAATTTTATACTGTCGCAAATTTTAATTACGCCAGGGATTGCCTTTTCTATAGTAAATTATTCAAAAAATAATTTTTTACTGTCGCAAATTTTAATTGCGCCAGGGATTGCCTTTTCTACAGTAAATTTTTCAAAATATTAATTTTTTACTGTCGCAAATTTTAAATACGCCAGGGATTGCCTTTTCTATAGTAAATTATTCAAAAAATAATTTTCTACTGTCGCAAATTTTAAATACGCCAGGGATTGCCTTTTCTATAGTAAATTATTCAAAAAATAATTTTCTACTGTCGCAAATTTTAAATACGCCAGGGATTGCCTTTTCTATAGTAAATTATTCAAAAAATAATTTTCTACTGTCGCAAATTTTAAGTGCGCCAGGGATTGCCTTTTCTATAGTAAATTATTCAAAAAATAATTTTTTACTGTCGCAAATTTTAAATACGCCAGGGATTGCCTTTTCTATAGTAAATTATTCAAAAAATAATTTTCTACTGTCGCAAATTTTAATTACGCCAGGGATTGCCTTTTCTATAGTAAATTATTCAAAAAATAATTTTTTACTGTCGCAAATTTTAATTGCGCCAGGGATTGCCTTTTCTATAGTAAATTATTCAAAAAATAATTTTATACTGTCGCAAATTTTAATTGCGCCAGGGATAGCCTTTTCTATAGTAAATTATTCAAAAATAATTTTATACTGTCGCAAATTTTAATTACGCCAGGGATTGCCTTTTCTATAGTAAATTATTCAAAAAATAATTTTTTACTGTCGCAAATTTTAATTGCGCCAGGGATTGCCTTTTCTACAGTAAATTTTTCAAAAATTAATTTTATACTGTCGCAAATTTTAAATACGCCAGGGATTGCCTTTTCTATAGTAAATTATTCAAAAAATAATTTTCTACTGTCGCAAATTTTAAATATCCCAAGCATTGCCTTTTCTATAGTAAATTATTCAAAAAATAATTTTTTACTGTCGCAAATTTTAAGAGCGCCAGGGATTGCCTTTTCTATAGTAAATTATTCAAAAAATAATTTTCTACTGTCGCATATTTTAAATACGCCAAGGATTGCCTTTTCTATAGTAAATTTTGCAAAAAATAATTTTATACTGTCGCAAATTTTAATTGCGCCAGGGATTGCCTTTTCTATAGTAAATTTTTCAAAATATTAATTTTTTACTGTCGCAAATTTGATTGCGCCAGGGATTGCCTTTTCTATAGTAAATTTTTCAAAATATTAATTTTTTACTGTCGCAAATTTTAAATACGCCAGGGATTGCTTTTTCTATAGTAAATTATTCAAAAAATAATTTTATACTGTGGCAAATTTTAATTACGCCAGGGATTGCCTTTTCTATAGTAAATTATTCAAAAATAATTTTATACTGTCGCAAATTTTAATTACTCCAGGGATTGCCTTTTCTATAGTAAATTATTCAAAAAATAATTTTTTACTGTCGCAAATTTTAATTGCGCCAGGGATTGCCTTTTCTATAGTAAATTATTCAAAAAATAATTTTCTACTGTCGCAAATTTTAAATACGCCAGGGATTGCCTTTTCTATAGTAAATTATTCAAAAAATAATTTTCTACTGTCGCAAATTTTAATTACGCCAGGGATTGCCTTTTCTATAGTAAATTATTCAAAAAATAATTTTATACTGTCGCATATTTTAAATACGCCAAGGATTGCCTTTTCTATAGTAAATTTTGCAAAAAATAATTTTATACTGTCGCAAATTTTAAGTGCGCCAGGGATTGCCTTTTCTATAGTAAATTATTCAAAAAATAATTTTTTACTGTCGCAAATTTTAATTGCGCCAGGGTTGCCTTTTCTACAGTAAATTTTTCAAAATATTAATTTTTTACTGTCGCAAATTTTAATTGCGCCAGGGATTGCCTTTTCTACAGTAAATTTTTCAAAAATTAATTTTATACTGTCGCAAATTTTAAATACGCCAGGGATTGCCTTTTCTATAGTAAATTATTCAAAAAATAATTTTCTACTGTCGCAAATTTTAAATATCCCAGGCATTGCCTTTTCTATAGTAAATTATTCAAAAAATAATTTTTTACTGTCGCAAATTTTAAGAGCGCCAGGGATTGCCTTTTCTATAGTAAATTATTCAAAAAATAATTTTCTACTGTCGCAAATTTCAATTACGCCAGGGATTGCCTTTTCTATAGTAAATTATTCAAAAAATAATTTTTTACTGTCGCAAATTTTAAGTGCGCCAGGGATTGCCTTTTCTATAGTAAATTATTCAAAAAATAATTTTATACTGTCGCAAATTTTAATTACGCCAGGGATTGACTTTTCTATAGTAAATTTTTCAAAATAATAATTTTTTACTGTCGAAAATTTTAATTACGCCAGGGATTGCCTTTTCTATAGTAAATTATTCAAAAAATAATTTTCAACTGTCGCAAATTTTAATTGCGCCAGGGATTGCCTTTTCTATAGTAAATTATTCAAAAAATAATTTTATACTGTCGCAAATTTTAATTACGCCAGGGATTGCCTTTTCTATAGTAAATTATTCAAAAAATAATTTTATACTGTCGCAAATTTTAATTACGCCAGGGATTTCCTTTTCTATAGTAAATTTTTCAAAAAATAATTTTCTACTGTCGCAAATTTTAAGTGCGCCAGGGATTGCCTTTTCTATAGTAAATTTCTCACAAAATAATTTTTTACTGTCGCATATTTTAAGTGCGCCAGGGATTGCCTTTTCTATAGTAAATTATTCAAAAAATAATTTTATACTGTCGCAAATTTTAATTGCGCCAGTGATTGCCTTTTCTATAGTAAATTTTTCAAAAAATAATTTTTTACTGTCGCAAATTTTAATTGCGCCAGGGATTGCCTTTTCTATAGTAAATTTCTCACAAATTAATTTCTTACTGTCGCAAATTTTAAATACGCCAGGGATTGCCTTTTCTATAGTAAATTATTCAAAAAATAATTTTCTACTGTCGCAAATTTTAAATACGCCAGGGATTGCCTTTTCTATAGTAAATTTTTCAAAAAATAATTTTCTACTGTCGCAAATTTTAATTGCGCCAGGGATTGCCTTTTCTATAGTAAATTATTCAAAAAATAATTTTCAACTGTCGCAAATTTTAATTGCGCCAGGGATTGTTTTTCTATAGTAAATTATTCAAAAAATAGTTTTATACTCTCGCAAATTTTAAGTGCGCCAGGGATTGCCTTTTCTATAGTAAATTATTCAAAAAATAATTTTCTACTGTCGCAAATTTTAATTACGCCAGGGATTGCCTTTTCTATAGTAAATTATTCAAAAAATAATTTTTTACTCTCGCAAATTTTAATTGCGCCAGGGATTGCCTTTTCTATAGTAAATTTTTCAAAATATTAATTTTTTACTGTCGCAAATTTTAATTGCGCCAGGGATTGCCTTTTCTATAGTAAATTTTTCAAAATATTAATTTTTTACTGTCGAAAATTTTAAATACGCCAGGGATTGCCTTTTCTATAGTAAATTATTCAAAAAATAATTTTATACTGTCGCAAATTTTAATTGCGCCAGGGATAGCCTTTTCTATAGTAAATTATTCAAAAATAATTTTATACTGTCGCAAATTTTAATTACGCCAGGGATTGCCTTTTCTATAGTAAATTATTCAAAAAATAATTTTTTACTGTCGCAAATTTTAATTGCGCCAGGGATTGCCTTTTCTACAGTAAATTTTTCAAAATATTAATTTTTTACTGTCGCAAATTTTAAATACGCCAGGGATTGCCTTTTCTATAGTAAATTATTCAAAAAATAATTTTCTACTGTCGCAAATTTTAAATACGCCAGGGATTGCCTTTTCTATAGTAAATTATTCAAAAAATAATTTTCTACTGTCGCAAATTTTAAGTGCGCCAGGGATTGCCTTTTCTATAGTAAATTATTCAAAAAATAATTTTTTACTGTCGCAAATTTTAAATACGCCAGGGATTGCCTTTTCTATAGTAAATTATTCAAAAAATAATTTTCTACTGTCGCAAATTTTAATTACGCCAGGGATTGCCTTTTCTATAGTAAATTATTCAAAAAATAATTTTTTACTGTCGCAAATTTTAATTGCGCCAGGGATTGCCTTTTCTATAGTAAATTATTCAAAAAATAATTTTCTACTGTCGCAAATTTTAAATACGCCAGGGATTGCCTTTTCTATAGTAAATTATTCAAAAAATAATTTTCTACTGTCGCAAATTTTAATTACGCCAGGGATTGCCTTTTCTATAGTAAATTATTCAAAAAATAATTTTATACTGTCGCATATTTTAAATACGCCAAGGATTGCCTCTTCTATAGTAAATTTTGAAAAAAATAATTTTATACTGTCGCAAATTTTAAGTGCGCCAGGGATTGCCTTTTCTATAGTAAATTATTCAAAAAATAATTTTTTACTGTCGCAAATTTTAATTGCGCCAGGGTTGCCTTTTCTACAGTAAATTTTTCAAAATATTAATTTTTTACTGTCGCAAATTTTAATTGCGCCAGGGATTGCCTTTTCTACAGTAAATTTTTCAAAAATTAATTTTATACTGTCGCAAATTTTAAATACGCCAGGGATTGCCTTTTCTATAGTAAATTATTCAAAAAATAATTTTATACTGTCGCAAATTTTAATTACGCCAGGGTTTGCCTTTTCTATATTAAATTATCCAAAAAATACTGTCGCAAATTTTAATTACGCCAGGGATTGCCTTTTCTATAGTAAATTATTCAAAAAATAATTTTTTACTGTCGCAAATTTTAATTGCGCCAGGGATAGACTTTTCTACAGTAAATTTTTCAAAATATTAATTTTTTACTGTCGCAAATTTTAAATACGCCAGGGATTGCCTTTTCTATAGTAAATTATTCAAAAAATAATTTTCTACTGTCGCAAATTTTAAATACGCCAGGGATTGCCTTTTCTATAGTAAATTATTCAAAAAATAATTTTCTACTGTCGCAAATTTTAAGTGCGCCAGGGATTGCCTTTTCTATAGTAAATTATTCAAAAAATAATTTTTTACTGTCGCAAATTTTAAATACGCCAGGGATTGCCTTTTCTATAGTAAATTATTCAAAAAATAATTTTCTATTGTCGCAAATTTTAATTACGCCAGGGATTGCCTTTTCTATAGTAAATTATTTAAAAAATAATTTTTTACTGTCGCAAATTTTAATTGCGCCAGGGATTGCCTTTTCTATAGTAAATTATTCAAAAAATAATTTTCTACTGTCGCAAATTTTAAATACGCCAGGGATTGCCTTTTCTATAGTAAATTATTCAAAAAATAATTTTCTACTGTCGCAAATTTTAATTACGCCAGGGATTGCCTTTTCTATAGTAAATTATTCAAAAAATAATTTTATACTGTCGCATATTTTAAATGCGCCAAGGATTGCCTTTTCTATAGTAAATTTTGCAAAAAATAATTTTATACTGTCGCAAATTTTAAGTGCGCCAGGGATTGCCTTTTCTACAGTAAATTTTTCAAAATATTAATTTTTTACTGTCGCAAATTTTAAATACGCCAGGGATTGCCTTTTCTATAGTAAATTATTCAAAAAATAATTTTCTACTGTCGCAAATTTTAAATACGCCAGGGATTGCCTTTTCTATAGTAAATTATTCAAAAAATAATTTTCTACTGTCGCAAATTTTAAGTGCGCCAGGGATTGCCTTTTCTATAGTAAATTATTCAAAAAATAATTTTTTACTGTCGCAAATTTTAAATACGCCAGGGATTGCCTTTTCTATAGTAAATTATTCAAAAAATAATTTTCTACTGTCGCAAATTTTAATTACGCCAGGGATTGCCTTTTCTATAGTAAATTATTCAAAAAATAATTTTTTACTGTCGCAAATTTTAATTGCGCCAGGGATTGCCTTTTCTATAGTAAATTATTCAAAAAATAATTTTCTACTGTCGCAAATTTTAAATACGCCAGGGATTGCCTTTTCTATAGTAAATTATTCAAAAAATAATTTTCTACTGTCGCAAATTTTAATTACGCCAGGGATTGCCTTTTCTATAGTAAATTATTCAAAAAATAATTTTATACTGTCGCATATTTTAAATACACCAAGGATTGCCTTTTCTATAGTAAATTTTGCAAAAAATAATTTTATACTGTCGCAAATTTTAAGTGTGCCAGGGATTGCCTTTTCTATAGTAAATTATTCAAAAAATAATTTTTTACTGTCGCAAATTTTAATTGCGCCAGGGTTGCCTTTTCTACAGTAAATTTTTCAAAATATTAATTTTTTACTGTCGCAAATTTTAATTGCGCCAGGGATTGCCTTTTCTACAGTAAATTTTTCAAAAATTAATTTTATACTGTCGCAAATTTTAAATACGCCAGGGATTGCCTTTTCTATAGTAAATTATTCAAAAAATAATTTTCTACTGTCGCAAATTTTAAGTGCGCCAGGGATTGCCTTTTCTATAGTAAATTATTCAAAAAATAATTTTTTACTGTCGCAAATTTTAAATACGCCAGGGATTGCCTTTTCTATAGTAAATTATTCAAAAAATAATTTTCTACTGTCGCAAATTTTAATTACGCCAGGGATTGCCTTTTCTATAGTAAATTATTCAAAAAATAATTTTTTACTGTCGCAAATTTTAATTGCGCCAGGGATTGCCTTTTCTATAGTAAATTATTCAAAAAATAATTTTCTACTGTCGCAAATTTTAAATACGCCAGGGATTGCCTTTTCTGTAGTAAATTATTCAAAAAATAATTTTCTACTGTCGCAAATTTTAATTACGCCAGGGATTGCCTTTTCTATAGTAAATTATTCAAAAAATAATTTTATACTGTCGCATATTTTAAATACACCAAGGATTGCGTTTTCTATAGTAAATTTTTCAAAAAATAATTTTATACTGTCGCAAATTTTAAGTGCGCCAGGGATTGCCTTTTCTATAGTAAATTATTCAAAAAATAATTTTTTACTGTCGCAAATTTTAATTGCGCCAGGGTTGCCTTTTCTACAGTAAATTTTTCAAAATATTAATTTTTTACTGTCGCAAATTTTAATTGCGCCAGGGATTGCCTTTTCTACAGTAAATTTTTCAAAAATTAATTTTATACTGTCGCAAATTTTAAATACGCCAGGGATTGCCTTTTCTATAGTAAATTATTCAAAAAATAATTTTATACTGTCGCAAATTTTAATTACGCCAGGGTTTGCCTTTTCTATATTAAATTATTCAAAAAATAAGTTTTTACTGTCGCAAATTTTAATTGCGCCAGGGATTGCCTTTTCTACAGTAAATTTTTCAAAATATTAATTTTTTACTGTCGCAAATTTTAAATACGCCAGGGATTGCCTTTTCTATAGTAAATTATTCAAAAAATAATTTTCTACTGTCGCAAATCTTAAATACGCCAGGGATTGCCTTTTCTATAGTAAATTATTCAAAAAAAAATTTTCTACTGTCGCAAATTTTAAATATCCCAGGGATTGCCTTTTCTATAGTAAATTATTCAAAAAATAATTTTTTACTGTCGCAAATTTTAAGTGCGCCAGGGGTTGCCTTTTCTATAGTAAATTATTCAATAAATAATTTTCTACTGTCGCAAATTTTAATTACGCCAGGGATTGCCTTTTCTATAGTAAATTATTCAAAAAATAATTTTTTACTGTCGCAAATTTTAAGTGCGCCAGGGATTGCCTTTTCTATAGTAAATTATTCAAAAAATAATTTTATACTGTCGCATATTTTAAATACACCAAGGATTGCCTTTTCTATAGTAAATTTTTCAAAAAATAATTTTATACTGTCGCAAATTTTAAGTGCGCCAGGGATTGCCTTTTCTATAGTAAATTATTCAAAAAATAATTTTTTACTGTCGCAAATTTTAATTGCGCCAGGGTTGCCTTTTCTACAGTAAATTTTTCAAAATATTAATTTTTTACTGTCGCAAATTTTAATTGCGCCAGGGATTGCCTTTTCTACAGTAAATTTTTCAAAAATTAATTTTATACTGTCGCAAATTTTAAATACGCCAGGGATTGCCTTTTCTATAGTAAATTATTCAAAAAATAATTTTATACTGTCGCAAATTTTAATTACGCCAGGGTTTGCCTTTTCTATATTAAATTATTCAAAAAATAAGTTTTTACTGTCGCAAATTTTAATTGCGCCAGGGATTGCCTTTTCTACAGTAAATTTTTCAAAATATTAATTTTTTACTGTCGCAAATTTTAAATACGCCAGGGATTGCCTTTTCTATAGTAAATTATTCAAAAAATAATTTTCTACTGTCGCAAATCTTAAATACGCCAGGGATTGCCTTTTCTATAGTAAATTATTCAAAAAATAATTTTCTACTGTCGCAAATTTTAAATATCCCAGGGATTGCCTTTTCTATAGTAAATTATTCAAAAAATAATTTTTTACTGTCGCAAATTTTAAGTGCGCCAGGGGTTGCCTTTTCTATAGTAAATTATTCAATAAATAATTTTCTACTGTCGCAAATTTTAATTACGCCAGGGATTGCCTTTTCTATAGTAAATTATTCAAAAAATAATTTTTTACTGTCGCAAATTTTAAATACGCCAGGGATTGCCTTTTCTATAGTAAATTATTCAAAAAATAATTTTCTACTGTCGCAAATTTTAATTACGCCAGGGATTGCCTTTTCTATAGTAAATTATTCAAAAAATAATTTTTTTCTGTCGCAAATTTTAATTGCGCCAGGGATTGCCTTTTCTATAGTAAATTATTCAAAAAATAATTTTCTACTGTCGCAAATTTTAATTACGCCAGGGTTTGCCTTTTCTATATTAAATTATTCAAAAAATACTGTCGCAAATTTTAATTACGCCAGGGATTGCCTTTTCTATAGTAAATTATTCAAAAAATAATTTTTTACTGTCGCAAATTTTAATTGCGCCAGGGATAGACTTTTCTACAGTAAATTTTTCAAAATATTAATTTTTTACTGTCGCAAATTTTAAATACGCCAGGGATTGCCTTTTCTATAGTAAATTATTCAAAAAATAATTTTCTACTGTCGCAAATTTTAAATACGCCAGGGATTGCCTTTTCTATAGTAAATTATTCAAAAAATAATTTTCTACTGTCGCAAATTTTAAGTGCGCCAGGGATTGCCTTTTCTATAGTAAATTATTCAAAAAATAATTTTTTACTGTCGCAAATTTTAAATACGCCAGGGATTGCCTTTTCTATAGTAAATTATTCAAAAAATAATTTTCTACTGTCGCAAATTTTAATTACGCCAGGGATTGCCTTTTCTATAGTAAATTATTTAAAAAATAATTTTTTACTGTCGCAAATTTTAATTGCGCCAGGGATTGCCTTTTCTATAGTAAATTATTCAAAAAATAATTTTCTACTGTCGCAAATTTTAAATACGCCAGGGATTGCCTTTTCTATAGTAAATTATTCAAAAAATAATTTTCTACTGTCGCAAATTTTAATTACGCCAGGGATTGCCTTTTCTATAGTAAATTATTCAAAAAATAATTTTATACTGTCGCATATTTTAAATGCGCCAAGGATTGCCTTTTCTATAGTAAATTTTGCAAAAAATAATTTTATACTGTCGCAAATTTTAAGTGCGCCAGGGATTGCCTTTTCTGCAGTAAATTTTTCAAAATATTAATTTTTTACTGTCGCAAATTTTAAATACGCCAGGGATTGCCTTTTCTATAGTAAATTATTCAAAAAATAATTTTCTACTGTCGCAAATTTTAAATACGCCAGGGATTGCCTTTTCTATAGTAAATTATTCAAAAAATAATTTTCTACTGTCGTAAATTTTAAGTGCGCCAGGGATTGCCTTTTCTATAGTAAATTATTCAAAAAATAATTTTTTACTGTCGCAAATTTTAAATACGCCAGGGATTGCCTTTTCTATAGTAAATTATTCAAAAAATAATTTTCTACTGTCGCAAATTTTAATTACGCCAGGGATTGCCTTTTCTATAGTAAATTATTCAAAAAATAATTTTTTACTGTCGCAAATTTTAATTGCGCCAGGGATTGCCTTTTCTATAGTAAATTATTCAAAAAATAATTTTCTACTGTCGCAAATTTTAAATACGCCAGGGATTGCCTTTTCTATAGTAAATTATTCAAAAAATAATTTTCTACTGTCGCAAATTTTAATTACGCCAGGGATTGCCTTTTCTATAGTAAATTATTCAAAAAATAATTTTATACTGTCGCATATTTTAAATACACCAAGGATTGCCTTTTCTATAGTAAATTTTGCAAAAAATAATTTTATACTGTCGCAAATTTTAAGTGCGCCAGGGATTGCCTTTTCTATAGTAAATTATTCAAAAAATAATTTTTTACTGTCGCAAATTTTAATTGCGCCAGGGTTGCCTTTTCTACAGTAAATTTTTCAAAATATTAATTTTTTACTGTCGCAAATTTTAATTGCGCCAGGGATTGCCTTTTCTACAGTAAATTTTTCAAAAATTAATTTTATACTGTCGCAAATTTTAAATACGCCAGGGATTGCCTTTTCTATAGTAAATTATTCAAAAAATAATTTTCTACTGTCGCAAATTTTAAGTGCGCCAGGGATTGCCTTTTCTATAGTAAATTATTCAAAAAATAATTTTTTACTGTCGCAAATTTTAAATACGCCAGGGATTGCCTTTTCTATAGTAAATTATTCAAAAAATAATTTTCTACTGTCGCAAATTTTAATTACGCCAGGGATTGCCTTTTCTATAGTAAATTATTCAAAAAATAATTTTTTACTGTCGCAAATTTTAATTGCGCCAGGGATTGCCTTTTCTATAGTAAATTATTCAAAAAATAATTTTCTATTGTCGCAAATTTTAAATACGCCAGGGATTGCCTTTTCTGTAGTAAATTATTCAAAAAATAATTTTCTACTGTCGCAAATTTTAATTACGCCAGGGATTGCCTTTTCTATAGTAAATTATTCAAAAAATAATTTTATACTGTCGCATATTTTAAATACACCAAGGATTGCCTTTTCTATAGTAAATTTTTCAAAAAATAATTTTATACTGTCGCAAATTTTAAGTGCGCCAGGGATTGCCTTTTCTATAGTAAATTATTCAAAAAATAATTTTTTACTGTCGCAAATTTTAATTGCGCCAGGGTTGCCTTTTCTACAGTAAATTTTTCAAAATATTAATTTTTTACTGTCGCAAATTTTAATTGCGCCAGGGATTGCCTTTTCTACAGTAAATTTTTCAAAAATTAATTTTATACTGTCGCAAATTTTAAATACGCCAGGGATTGCCTTTTCTATAGTAAATTATTCAAAAAATAATTTTATACTGTCGCAAATTTTAATTACGCCAGGGTTTGCCTTTTCTATATTAAATTATTCAAAAAATAAGTTTTTACTGTCGCAAATTTTAATTGCGCCAGGGATTGCCTTTTCTACAGTAAATTTTTCAAAATATTAATTTTTTACTGTCGCAAATTTTAAATACGCCAGGGATTGCCTTTTCTATAGTAAATTATTCAAAAAATAATTTTCTACTGTCGCAAATCTTAAATACGCCAGGGATTGCCTTTTCTATAGTAAATTATTCAAAAAATAATTTTCTACTGTCGCAAATTTTAAATATCCCAGGGATTGCCTTTTCTATAGTAAATTATTCAAAAAATAATTTTTTACTGTCGCAAATTTTAAGTGCGCCAGGGGTTGCCTTTTCTATAGTAAATTATTCAATAAATAATTTTCTACTGTCGCAAATTTTAATTACGCCAGGGATTGCCTTTTCTATAGTAAATTATTCAAAAAATAATTTTTTACTGTCGCAAATTTTAAGTGCGCCAGGGATTGCCTTTTCTATAGTAAATTATTCAAAAAATTATTTTATACTGTCGCAAATTTTAATTACGCCAGGGATTGCCTTTTCTATAGTAAATTATTCAAAAAATAATTTTATACTGTCGCAAATTTTAATTACGCCAGGGATTTCCTTTTCTATAGTAAATTTTTCAAAAAATAATTTTCTACTGTCGCAAATTTTAATTGCGCCAGGGATTGCCTTTTCTACAGTAAATTTTTCAAAATATTAATTTTTTACTGTCGCAAATTTTAAATACGCCAGGGATTGCCTTTTCTATAGTAAATTATTCAAAAAATAATTTTCTACTGTCGTAAATCTTAAAAACGCCAGGGATTGCCTTTTCTATAGTAAATTATTCAAAAAATAATTTTCTACTGTCGCAAATCTTAAATACGCCAGGGATTGCCTTTTCTATAGTAAATTATTCAAAAAATAATTTTCTACTGTCGCAAATTTTAAATATCCCAGGGATTGCCTTTTCTATAGTAAATTATTCAAAAAATAATTTTATACTGTCGCAAATTTTAATTACGCCAGGGATTGCCTTTTCTATAGTAAATTTTTCAAAATAATAATTTTTTACTGTCGAAAATTTTAATTACGCCAGGGATTGCCTTTTCTATAGTAAATTATTCAAAAAATAATTTTCAACTGTCGCAAATTTTAATTGCGCCAGGGATTGCCTTTTCTATAGTAAATTATTCAAAAAATTATTTTATACTGTCGCAAATTTTAATTACGCCAGGGATTGCCTTTTCTATAGTAAATTATTCAAAAAATAATTTTATACTGTCGCAAATTTTAATTACGCCAGGGAATTCCTTTTCTATAGTAAATTTTTCAAAAAATAATTTTCTACTGTCGCAAATTTTAAGTGCGCCAGGGATTGCCTTTTCTATAGTAAATTTCTCACAAAATAATTTTTTACTGTCGCAAATTTTAAGTGCGCCAGGGATTGCCTTTTCTATAGTAAATTTTGCAAAAAATAATTTTTTACTGTGAAAAATTTACTATAGAAAAGGCAATCCCTGGCATAATTAAAATTTGCGACAGTATAAAACTATTTTTTGAATAATTTACTATAGAAAAGGCAATCCCTGGCGCAATTAAAATTTGCGACAGTAGAAAATTATTTTTTGAATAATTTACTATAGAAAAGGCAATCCCTGGGATATTTAAAATTTGCGACAGTAAAAAATTATTTTTTGAAAAATTTACTATAGAAAAGGCAATCCCTGGCGTAATTAAAATTTGCGACAGTAGAAAATTATTTTTTGAAAAGTTTACTATAGAAAAGGCAATCCCTGGCGCAATTAAAATTTGCGACAGTAAAAAATTATTTTTTGAATAATTTACTATAGAAAAGGCAATCCCTGGCGTATTTAAAATTTGCGACAGTAAAAAATTATTTTTTGAATAATTTACAATAGAAAAGGCAATCCCTGGCGTATTTAAAATTTGCGACAGTAGAAAATTATTTTTTGAATAATTTACTATAGAAAAGGCAATCCCTGGCGCAATTAAAATTTGCGACAGTATAAAATTATTTTTTGAATAATTTACTATAGAAAAGGCAATCCCTGGCGTAATTAAAATTTGCGACAGTAGAAAATTATTTTTTGAATAATTTACTATAGAAAAGGCAATCCCTGGCGCACTTAAAATTGGCGACAGTATAAAATTATTTTTTGCAAAATTTACTATAGAAAAGGCAATCCCTGGCGCAATTAAAATTTGCGACAGTAAAAAATTATTTTTTGAATAATTTACTATAGAAAAGGCAATCCCTGGCGCAATTAAAATTTGCGACAGTATAAAATTATTTTTTGAATAATTTACTATAGAAAAGGCAATCCCTGGCGTAATTAAAATTTGCGACAGTAGAAAATTATTTTTTGAATAATTTACTATAGAAAAGGCAATCCCTGGCGTAATTAAAATTTGCGACAGTATAAAATTATTTTTTGAATAATTTACTATAGAAAAGGCAATCCCTGGCGTAATTAAAATTTGCGACAGTAGAAAATTATTTTTTGAATAATTTACTATAGAAAAGGCAATCCCTGGCGTAATTAAAATTTGCGACAGTAAAAAATTATTTTTTGAATAATTTACAATAGAAAAGGCAATCCCTGGCGTATTTAAAATTTGCGACAGTAGAAAATTATTTTTTGAATAATTTACTATAGAAAAGGCAATCCCTGGCGTATTTAAAATTTGCGACAGTAAGAAATTAATTTGTGAGAAATTTACTATAGAAAAGGCAATCCCTGGGATATTTGAAATTTGCGTCAGTAAAAAATTATTTTTTGAACAATTTACTATAGAAAAGGCAATCCCTGGCGTAATTAAAATTTGCGACAGTAAAAAATTATTTTTTGAATAATTTACTATAGAAAAGGCAATCCCTGGCGCAATTAAAATTTGCGACAGTATAAAATTATTTTTTGAATAATTTACTATAGAAAAGGCAATCCCTGGCGTATTTAAAATTTGCGACAGTAAGAAATTAATTTGTGAGAAATTTACTATAGAAAAGGCAATCCCTGGGATATTTAAAATTTGCGACAGTAAAAAATTATTTTTTGAATAATTTACTATAGAAAAGGCAATCCCTGGCGCACTTAAGATTTGCGACAGTAAAAAATTATTTTTTGAATAATTTACTATATAAAAGGCAATCCCTGGCCTAACTAAAATTTGCGACAGTAAAAAATTATTTTTTGAATAATTTACTATAGAAAAGGCAATCCCTGGCGTAATTAAAATTTGCGACAGAAGAAAATTATTTTTTGAATAATTTACTATAGAAAAGGCAATCCCTGGCGTATTTAAAATTTGCGACAGTAAAAAATTATTTTTTGAATAATTTACTATAGAAAAGACAATCCCTGGCGTAATTAAAAAATTATTTTTTGAATAATTTACTATAGAAAAGGCAATCCCTGGCGTATTTAAAATTTGCGACAGTAGAAAATTATTTTTTGAATAATTTACTATAGAAAAGGCAATCCCTGGCGCAATTAAAATTTGCGACAGTAGAAAATTATTTTTTGAAAAGTTTACTATAGAAAAGGCAATCCCTGGCTCAATTAAAATTTGCGACAGTAAAACATTATTTTTTGCAAAATTTACTGTAGAAAAGGCAATCCCTGGCGCACTTAAAATTTGCGACAGTAGAAAATTATTTTTTGAAAAATTTACTATAGAAAAGGCAATCCCTGGCGTAATTAAAATTTGCGACAGTATAAAATTATTTTTTGAATAATTTACTATAGAAAAGGCAATCCCTGGAGCAATTAAAATTTGCGACAGTAGAAAATTATTTTTTGAATAATTTACTATAGAAAAGGCAATCCCTGGGATATTTAAAATTTGCGACAGTAAAAAATTATTTTTTGAAAAATTTATTATAGAAAAGGCAATCCCTGGCGTAATTAAAACTTGCGACAGTATAAAATTATTTTTTGAATAATTTACTATAGAAAAGGCAATCCCTGGCGTAATTAAAATTTGCGACAGTAAAAAATTATTTTTTGAATAATTTACTATAGAAAAGGCAATCCCTGGCGTATTTAAAATTTGCGACAGTAAAAAATTATTTTTTGAATAATTTACTATAGAAAAGGCAATCCCTGGCGCACTTAAAATTTGCGACAGTATAAAATTATTTTTTGCAAAGTTTACTATAGAAAAGGCAATCCCTGGCGTAATTAAAATTTTTGACAGTATAAAATTATTTTTTGAATAATTTACTATAGAAAAGGCAATCCCTGGCGTAATTAAAATTTGCGACAGTATAAAATTATTTTTTGAATAATTTACTATAGAAAAGGCAAACCCTGGCGTAATTAAAACTTGCGACAGTAGAAAATTATTTTTTGAATAATTTACTATAGAAAAGGCAATCCCTGGCGTAATTAAAATTTGCGACAGTAAAAAATTATTTTTTGAATAATTTACTATAGAAAAGGCAATCTCTGGCGTATTTAAAATTTCCGACAGTAGAAAATTATTTTTTGAATAATTTACTATAGAAAAGGCAATCCCTGGCGTATTTAAAATTTGCGACAGTAAAAAATTATTTTTTGAATAATTTACTATAGAAAAGGCAATCCCTGGCGTAATTAAAATTTGCGACAGTATAAAATTATTTTTTGAATAATTTACTATAGAAAAGGCAATCCCTGGCGTAATTAAAATTTGCGACAGTAGAAAATTATTTTTTGAATAATTTACTATAGAAAAGGCAATCCCTGGCGTATTTAAAATTTGCGACAGTAGAAAATTATTTTTTGAATAATTTACTATAGAAAAGGCAATCCCTGGCGCAATTAAAATTTGCGACAGTAAAAAATTATTTTTTGCAAAATTTACTGTAGAAAAGGCAATCCCTGGCGCACTTAAAATTTGCGACAGTAGAAAATTATTTTTTGAAAAATTTACTATAGAAAAGGCAATCCCTGGCGTAATTAAAATTTGCGACAGTACAAAATTATTTTTTGAATAATTTACTATAGAAAAGGCAATCCCTGGCGCAATTAAAATTTGCGACAGTAGAAAATTATTTTTTGAATAATTTACTATAGAAAAGGCAATCCCTGGGATATTTAAAATTTGCGACAGTAAAAAATTATTTTTTGAAAAATTTACTATAGAAAAGGCAATCCCTGGCGTATTAAAACTTGCGACAGTATAAAATTATTTTTTGAATAATTTACTATAGAAAAGGCAATCCCTGGCGTAATTAAAATTTGCGACAGTAAAAAATTATTTTTTGAATAATTTACTATAGAAAAGGCAATCCCAGGCGTATTTAAAATTTGCGACAGTAGAAAATTATTTTTTGAATAATTTACTATAGAAAAGGCAATCCCTGGCGCACTTAAAATTTGCGACAGTATAAAATTATTTTTTGCAAAATTTACTATAGAAAAGGCAATCCCTGGCGTAATTAAAATTTGTGACAGTATAAAATTATTTTTTGAATAATTTACTATAGAAAAGGCAATCCCTGGCGTAATTAAAATTTGCGACAGTATAAAATTATTTTTTGAATAATTTACTATAGAAAAGGCAATCCCAGGCGTATTTAAAATTTGCGACAGTAAAAAATTATTTTTTGAATAATTTACTATAGAAAAGGCAATCCCTGGCGCACTTAAAATTTGCGACAGTATAAAATTATTTTTTGCAAAATTTACTATAGAAAAGGCAATCCCTGGCGTAATTAAAATTTGTGACAGTATAAAATTATTTTTTGAATAATTTACTATAGAAAAGGCAATCCCTGGCGTAATTAAAATTTGCGACAGTATAAAATTATTTTTTGAATAATTTACTATAGAAAAGGCAATCCCTGGCGTAATTACAATTTGCGACAGTAGAAAATTATTTTTTGAATAATTTACTATAGAAAAGGCAATCCCTGGCGCAATTAAAATTTGCGACAGTAGAAAATTATTTTTTGAATAATTTACTATAGAAAAGGCAATCCCTGGGATATTTAAAATTTGCGACAGTAAAAAATTATTTTTTGAAAAATTTACTATAGAAAAGGCAATCCCTGGATATTTAAAATTTGCGACAGTAAAAAATTATTTTTTGAAAAATTTACTATAGAAAAGGCAATCCCTGGCGTAATTAAAACTTGCGACAGTATAAAATTATTTTTTGAATAATTTACTATAGAAAAGGCAATCCCTGGCGCAATTAAAATTTGCGACAGTAGAAAATTATTTTTTGAATAATTTACTATAGAAAAGGCAATCCCTGGGATATTTAAAATTTGCGACAGTAAAAAATTATTTTTTGAAAAATTTACTATAGAAAAGGCAATCCCTGGCGTAATTAAAACTTGCGACAGTATAAAATTATTTTTTGAATAATTTACTATAGAAAAGGCAATCCCTGGCGCACTTAAAATTTGCGACAGTATAAAATTATTTTTTGCAAAATTTACTATAGAAAAGGCAATCCCTGGCGTAATTAAAATTTGTGACAGTATAAAATTATTTTTTGAATAATTTACTATAGAAAAGGCAATCCCTGGCGTAATTAAAATTTGCGACAGTAGAAAATTATTTTTTGAATAATTTACTATAGAAAAGGCAATCCCTGGCGCAATTAAAATTTGCGACAGTAGAAAATTATTTTTTGAAAAGTTTACTATAGAAAAGGCAATCCCTGGCTCAATTAAAATTTGCGACAGTAAAACATTATTTTTTGCAAAATTTACTGTAGAAAAGGCAATCCCTGGCGCACTTAAAATTTGCGACAGTAGAAAATTATTTTTTGAAAAATTTACTATAGAAAAGCAATCCCTGGCGTAATTAAAATTTGCGACAGTATAAAATTATTTTTTGAATAATTTACTATAGAAAAGGCAATCCCTGGAGCAATTAAAATTTGCGACAGTAGAAAATTATTTTTTGAATAATTTACTATAGAAAAGGCAATCCCTGGGATATTTAAAATTTGCGACAGTAAAAAATTATTTTTTGAAAAATTTATTATAGAAAAGGCAATCCCTGGCGTAATTAAAACTTGCGACAGTATAAAATTATTTTTTGAATAATTTACTATAGAAAAGGCAATCCCTGGCGTAATTAAAATTTGCGACAGTAAAAATTATTTTTTGAATAATTTACTATAGAAAAGGCAATCCCTGGCGTATTTAAAATTTGCGACAGTAAAAAATTATTTTTTGAATAATTTACTATAGAAAAGGCAATCCCTGGCGCACTTAAAATTTGCGACAGTATAAAATTATTTTTTGCAAAGTTTACTATAGAAAAGGCAATCCCTGGCGTAATTAAAATTTGTGACAGTATAAAATTATTTTTTGAATAATTTACTATAGAAAAGGCAATCCCTGGCGTAATTAAAATTTGCGACAGTATAAAATTATTTTTTGAATAATTTACTATAGAAAAGGCAATCCCTGGCGTAATTAAAACTTGCGACAGTAGAAAATTATTTTTTGAATAATTTACTATAGAAAAGGCAATCCCTGGCGTAATTAAAATTTGCGACAGTAAAAAATTATTTTTTGAATAATTTACTATAGAAAAGGCAATCTCTGGCGTATTTAAAATTTCCGACAGTAGAAAATTATTTTTTGAATAATTTACTATAGAAAAGGCAATCCCTGGCGTATTTAAAATTTGCGACAGTAAAAAATTATTTTTTGAATAATTTACTATAGAAAAGGCAATCCCTGGCGTAATTAAAATTTGCGACAGTATAAAATTATTTTTTGAATAATTTACTATAGAAAAGGCAATCCCTGGCGTAATTAAAATTTGCGACAGTAGAAAATTATTTTTTGAATAATTTACTATAGAAAAGGCAATCCCTGGCGTATTTAAAATTTGCGACAGTAGAAAATTATTTTTTGAATAATTTACTATAGAAAAGGCAATCCCTGGCGCAATTAAAATTTGCGACAGTAGAAAATTATTTGTTGAAAATTTTACTATAGAAATGGCAATCCCTGGCGCAATTAAAATTTGCGACAGTAAAAAATTATTTTTTGAATAATTTACTATAGAAAAGGCAATCCCTGGGATATTTAAAATTTGCGACAGTAGAAAATTATTTTTTGAATAATTTACTATAGAAAAGGCAATCCTTGGCGCAATTAAAATTTGCGACAGTAGAAAATTATTTTTTGAAAATTTTACTATAGAAAAGGCAATCCCTGGCGCAATTAAAATTTGCGACAGTAAAAAATTATTTTTTGCAAAATTTACTGTAGAAAAGGCAATCCCTGGCGCACTTAAAATTTGCGACAGTAGAAAATTATTTTTTGAAAAATTTACTATAGAAAAGGCAATCCCTGGCGTAATTAAAATTTGCGACAGTACAAAATTATTTTTTGAATAATTTACTATAGAAAAGGCAATCCCTGGCGCAATTAAAATTTGCGACAGTAGAAAATTATTTTTTGAATAATTTACTATAGAAAAGGCAATCCCTGGGATATTTAAAATTTGCGACAGTAAAAAATTATTTTTTGAAAAATTTACTATAGAAAAGGCAATCCCTGGCGTAATTAAAACTTGCGACAGTATAAAATTATTTTTTGAATAATTTACTATAGAAAAGGCAATCCCTGGCGTAATTAAAATTTGCGACAGTAAAAAATTATTTTTTGAATAATTTACTATAGAAAAGGCAATCCCAGGCGTATTTAAAATTTGCGACAGTAAAAAATTATTTTTTGAATAATTTACTATAGAAAAGGCAATCCCTGGCGCACTTAAAATTTGCGACAGTATAAAATTATTTTTTGCAAAATTTACTATAGAAAAGGCAATCCCTGGCGTAATTAAAATTTGTGACAGTATAAAATTATTTTTTGAATAATTTACTATAGAAAAGGCAATCCCTGGCGTAATTAAAATTTGCGAGAGTATAAAATTATTTTTTGAATAATTTACTATAGAAAAGGCAATCCCTGGCGTAATTAAAATTTGCGACAGTAGAAAATTATTTTTTGAATAATTTACTATAGAAAAGGCAATCCCTGGCGTAATTAAAATTTGCGACAGTAAAAAATTATTTTTTGAATAATTTACTATAGAAAAGGCAATCCCTGGCGTATTTAAAATTTCCGAGAGTAGAAAATTATTTTTTGAATAATTTACTATAGAAAAGGCAATCCCTGGGATATTTAAAATTTGCGACAGTAAAAAATTATTTTTTGAAAAATTTACTATAGAAAAGGCAATCCCTGGCGTAATTAAAACTTGCGACAGTATAAAATTATTTTTTGAATAATTTACTATAGAAAAGGCAATCCCTGGCGCAATTAAAATTTGCGACAGTAGAAAATTATTTTTTGAATAATTTACTATAGAAAAGGCAATCCCTGGGATATTTAAAATTTGCGACAGTAAAAAATTATTTTTTGAAAAATTTACTATAGAAAAGGCAATCCCTGGCGTAATTAAAACTTGCGACAGTATAAAATTATTTTTTGAATAATTTACTATAGAAAAGGCAATCCCTGGCGCACTTAAAATTTGCGACAGTATAAAATTATTTTTTGCAAAATTTACTATAGAAAAGGCAATCCCTGGCGTAATTAAAATTTGTGACAGTATAAAATTATTTTTTGAATAATTTACTATAGAAAAGGCAATCCCTGGCGTAATTAAAATTTGCGACAGTATAAAATTATTTTTTGAATAATTTACTATAGAAAAGGCAATCCCTGGCGTAATTAAAATTTGCGACAGTAGAAAATTATTTTTTGAATTATTTACTATAGAAAAGGCAATCCCTGGCGTAATTAAAATTTGCGACAGTAAAAAATTATTTTTTGAATAATTTACTATAGAAAAGGCAATCCCTGGCGTATTTAAAATTTCCGACAGTAGAAAATTATTTTTTGAATAATTTACTATAGAAAAGGCAATCGCTGGGATATTTAAAATTTGCGACAGTAAAAAATTATTTTTTGAAAAATTTACTATAGAAAAGGCAATCCCTGGCGTAATTAAAACTTGCGACAGTATAAAATTATTTTTTGAATAATTTACTATAGAAAAGGCAATCCCTGGCGCAATTAAAATTTGCGACAGTAGAAAATTATTTTTTGAATAATTTACTATAGAAAAGGCAATCCCTGGGATATTTAAAATTTGCGACAGTAAAAAATTATTTTTTGAAAAATTTACTATAGAAAAGGCAATCCCTGGCGTAATTAAAACTTGCGACAGTATAAAATTATTTTTTGAATAATTTACTATAGAAAAGGCAATCCCTGGCGTAATTAAAATTTGCGACAGTAAAAAATTATTTTTTGAATAATTTACTATAGAAAAGGCAATCCCTGGCGTATTTAAAATTTGCGACAGTAAAAAATTATTTTTTGAATAATTTACTATAGAAAAGGCAATCCCTGGCGCACTTAAAATTTGCGACAGTATAAAATTATTTTTTGCAAAATTTACTATAGAAAAGGCAATCCCTGGCGTAATTAAAATTTGTGACAGTATAAAATTATTTTTTGAATAATTTACTATAGAAAAGGCAATCCCTGGCGTAATTAAAATTTGCGACAGTATAAAATTATTTTTTGAATAATTTACTATAGAAAAGGCAATCCCTGGCGTAATTAAAATTTGCGACAGTAGAAAATTATTTTTTGAATAATTTACTATAGAAAAGGCAATCCCTGGCGTAATTAAAATTTGCGACAGTAAAAAATTATTTTTTGAATAATTTACTATAGAAAAGGCAACCCTGGCGTATTTAAAATTTCCGACAGTAGAAAATTATTTTTTGAATAATTTACTATAGAAAAGGCAATCCCTGGCGTATTTAAAATTTGCGACAGTAGAAAATTATTTTTTGAAAAGTTTACTATAGAAAAGGCAATCCCTGGCGTAATTAAAATTTGCGACAGTATAAAATTATTTTTTGAATAATTTACTATAGAAAAGGCAATCCCTGGCGCAATTAAAATTTGCGACAGTAGAAAATTATTTTTTGAAAAATTTACTATAGAAAAGGCAATCCCTGGGATATTTAAAATTTGCGACAGTAAAAAATTATTTTTTGAAAAATTTACTATAGAAAAGGCAATCCCTGGCGTAATTAAAACTTGCGACAGTATAAAATTATTTTTTGAATAATTTACTATAGAAAAGGCAATCCCTGGCGTAATTAAAATTTGCGACAGTAAAAAATTATTTTTTGAATAATTTACTATAGAAAAGGCAATCCCTGGCGTAATTAAAATTTGCGACAGTATAAAATTATTTTTTGAATAATTTACTATAGAAAAGGCAATCCCTGGCGTAATTAAAATTTGCGACAGTAGAAAATTATTTTTTGAATAATTTACTATAGAAAAGGCAATCCCTGGCGTAATTAAAATTTGCGACAGTAAAAAATTATTTTTTGAATAATTTACTATAGAAAAGGCAATCCCTGGCGTATTTAAAATTTCCGACAGTAGAAAATTATTTTTTGAATAATTTACTATAGAAAAGGCAATCCCTGGGATATTTAAAATTTGCGACAGTAAAAAATTATTTTTTGAAAAATTTACTATAGAAAAGGCAATCCCTGGCGTAATTAAAACTTGCGACAGTATAAAATTATTTTTTGAATAATTTACTATAGAAAAGGCAATCCCTGGCGCAATTAAAATTTGCGACAGTAGAAAATTATTTTTTGAATAATTTACTATAGAAAACGCAATCCCTGGGATATTTAAAATTTGCGACAGTAAAAAATTATTTTTTGAAAAATTTACTATAGAAAAGGCAATCCCTGGCGTAATTAAAACTTGCGACAGTATAAAATTATTTTTTGAATAATTTACTATAGAAAAGGCAATCCCTGGCGTAATTAAAATTTGCGACAGTAAAAAATTATTTTTTGAATAATTTACTATAGAAAAGGCAATCCCTGGCTTATTTAAAATTTGCGACAGTAAAAAATTATTTTTTGAATAATTTACTATAGAAAAGGCAATCCCTGGCGCACTTAAAATTTGCGACAGTATAAAATTATTTTTTGCAAAATTTACTATAGAAAAGGCAATCCCTGGCGTAATTAAAATTTGTGACAGTATAAAATTATTTTTTGAATAATTTACTATAGAAAAGGCAATCCCTGGCGTAATTAAAATTTGCGACAGTATAAAATTATTTTTTGAATAATTTACTATAGAAAAGGCAATCCCTGGCGTAATTAAAATTTGCGACAGTAGAAAATTATTTTTTGAATAATTTACTATAGAAAAGGCAATCCCTGGCGTAATTAAAATTTGCGACAGTAAAAAATTATTTTTTGAATAATTTACTATAGAAAAGGCAATCCCTGGCGTATTTAAAATTTCCGACAGTAGAAAATTATTTTTTGAATAATTTACTATAGAAAAGGCAATCCCTGGCGTATTTAAAATTTGCGACAGTAAAAAATTATTTTTTGAATAATTTACTATAGAAAAGGCAATCCCTGGCGCACTTAAAATTTGCGACAGTAAAAAATTATTTTTTGAATAATTTACTATAGAAAAGGCAATCCATGGCGTAATTAAAATTTGCGACAGTAGAAAATGATTTTTTGAATAATTTACTATAGAAAAGGCGTATTTAAAATTTGCGACAGTAAAAAATTATTTTTTGAATAATTTACTATAGAAAAGGCAATCCCTGGCGTAATTAAAATTTGCGACAGTATAAAATTATTTTTTGAATAATTTACTATAGAAAAGGCAATCCCTGGCGTAATTAAAATTTGCGACAGTAAAAAATTATTTTTTGAATAATTTACTATAGAAAAGACAATCCCTGGCGTATTTAAAATTTCCGACAGTAGAAAATTATTTTTTGAATAATTTACTATAGAAAAGGCAATCCCTGGCGCACTTAAAATTTGCGACAGTATAAAATTATTTTTTGAATAATTTACTATAGAAAAGGCAATCCCTGGCGTAATTAAAATTTGCGACAGTATAAAATTATTTTTTGAATAATTTACTATAGAAAAGGCAATCCCTGGCGTAATTAAAATTTGCGACAGTAAAAAATTATTTTTTGAATAATTTACTATAGAAAAGACAATCCCTGGCGTATTTAAAATTTCCGACAGTAGAAAATTATTTTTTGAATAATTTACTATAGAAAAGGCAATCCCTGGCGTATTTAAAATTTGCGACAGTAAAAAATTATTTTTTGAATAATTTACTATAGAAAAGGCAATCCCTGGCGCACTTAAAATTTGCGACAGTAAAAAATTATTTTTTGAATAATTTACTATAGAAAAGGCAATCCCTGGCGTAATTAAAACTTGCGACAGTAGAAAATGATTTTTTGAATAATTTACTATAGAAAAGGCGTATTTAAAATTTGCGACAGTAAAAAATTAATATTTTGACAAATTTACTGTAGAAAAGGCAATCCCTGGCGCACTTAAAATTTGCGACAGTATAAAATTAATTTGTGAGAAATTTACTATAGAAAAGGCAATCCCTGGGATATTTAAAATTTGCGACAGTAAAAAAATATTTTTTGAAAAATTTACTATAGAAAAGGCAATCCCTGGCGTAATTAAAATTTGCGACAGTAAAAAATTATTTTTTGAATAATTTACTATAGAAAAGGCAATCCCTGGCGTAATTAAAATTTGCGACAGTATAAAATTATTTTTTGAATAATTTACTATAGAAAAGGCAATCCCTGGCGTAATTAAAATTTGCGACAGTAAAAAATTATTTTTTGAATAATTTACTATAGAAAAGACAATCCCTGGCGTATTTAAAATTTCCGACAGTAGAAAATTATTTTTTGAATAATTTACTATAGAAAAGGCAATCCCTGGGATATTTAAAATTTGCGACAGTAAAAAATTATTTTTTGAAAAATTTACTATAGAAAAGGCAATCCCTGGCGCACTTAAAATTTGCGACAGTAAAAAATTATTTTTTGAATAATTTACTATAGAAAAGGCAATCCCTGGCGTATTTAAAATTTGCGACAGTAAGAAATTAATTTGTGAGAAATTTACTATAGAAAAGGCAATCCCTGGGATATTTAAAATTTGCGACAGTAAAAAATTATTTTTTGAATAATTTACTATAGAAAGGCAATCCCTGGCGCACTTAAAATTTGCGACAGTAAAAAATTATTTTTTGAATAATTTACTATAGAAAAGGCAATCCCTGGCGTAATTAAAATTTGCGACAGTATAAAATTATTTTTTGCAACATTTACTATAGAAAAGGCAATCCCTGCGCAATTACAATTTGCGACAGTAGAAAATTATTTTTTGAATAATTTACTATAGAAAAGGCAATCCCTGGCGCACTTAAAATTTGCGACAGTATAAAATTAATTTGTGAGAAATTTACTATAGAAAAGGCAATCCCTGGGATATTTAAAATTTGCGACAGTAAAAAATTATTTTTTGAAAAATTTACTATAGAAAAGGCAATCCCTGGCGTAATTAAAATTTGCGACAGTAAAAAATTATTTTTTGAATAATTTACTATAGAAAAGGCAATCCCTGGCGTAATTAAAATTTGCGACAGTATAAAATTATTTTTTGAATAATTTACTATAGAAAAGGCAATCCCTGGCGTAATTAAAATTTGCGACAGTAAAAAATTATTTTTTGAATAATTTACTATAGAAAAGGCAATCCCTGGCGCACTTAAAATTTGCGACAGTAAAAAATTATTTTTTGAATAATTTACTATAGAAAAGGCAATCCATGGCGTAATTAAAATTTGCGACAGTAGAAAATGATTTTTTGAATAATTTACTATAGAAAAGGCGTAATTAAAATTTGCGACAGTAAAAAATTATTTTTTGAATAATTTACTATAGAAAAGGCAATCCCTGGCGCACTTAAAATTTGCGACAGTATAAAATTATTTTTTGAATAATTTACTATAGAAAAGGCAATCCCTGGCGTAATTAAAATTTGCGACAGTATAAAATTATTTTTTGAATAATTTACTATAGAAAAGGCAATCCCTGGCGCACTTAAAATTTGCGACAGTATAAAATTAATTTGTGAGAAATTTACTATAGAAAAGGCAATCCCTGGGATATTTAAAATTTGCGACAGTAAAAAATTATTTTTTGAAAAATTTACTATAGAAAAGGCAATCCCTGGCGTAATTAAAATTTGCGACAGTAAAAAATTATTTTTTGAATAATTTACTATAGAAAAGGCAATCCCTGGCGTAATTAAAATTTGCGACAGTATAAAATTATTTTTTGAATAATTTACTATAGAAAAGGCAATCCCTGGCGTAATTAAAATTTGCGACAGTAAAAAATTATTTTTTGAATAATTTACTATAGAAAAGGCAATCCCTGGCGTATTTAAAATTTGCGACAGTAAAAAATTATTTTTTGAATAATTTACTATAGAAAAGGCAATCCCTGGCGCACTTAAAATTTGCGACAGTATAAAATTATTTTTTGCAAAATTTACTATAGAAAAGGCAATCCCTGGCGTAATTAAAATTTGTGACAGTATAAAATTATTTTTTGAATAATTTACTATAGAAAAGGCAATCCCTGGCGTAATTAAAATTTGCGACAGTATAAAATTATTTTTTGAATAATTTACTATAGAAAAGGCAATCCCTGGCGTAATTAAAATTTGCGACAGTAGAAAATTATTTTTTGAATAATTTACTATAGAAAAGGCAATCCCTGGCGTAATTAAAATTTGCGACAGTAAAAAATTATTTTTTGAATAATTTACTATAGAAAAGGCAATCCCTGGCGTATTTAAAATTTCCGACAGTAGAAAATTATTTTTTGAATAATTTACTATAGAAAAGGCAATCCCTGGCGTATTTAAAATTTCCGACAGTAGAAAATTATTTTTTGAATAATTTACTATAGAAAAGGCAATCCCTGGGATATTTAAAATTTGCGACAGTAAAAAATTATTTTTTGAAAAATTTACTATAGAAAAGGCAATCCCTGGCGTAATTAAAACTTGCGACAGTATAAAATTATTTTTTGCATAATTTACTATAGAAAAGGCAATCCCTGGCGCAATTAAAATTTGCGACAGTAGAAAATTATTTTTTGAATAATTTACTATAGAAAACGCAATCCCTGGGATATTTAAAATTTGCGACAGTAAAAAATTATTTTTTGAAAAATTTACTATAGAAAAGGCAATCCCTGGCGTAATTAAAACTTGCGACTGTATAAAATTATTTTTTGAATAATTTACTATAGAAAAGGCAATCCCTGGCGTAATTAAAATTTGCGACAGTAAAAAATTATTTTTTGAATAATTTACTATAGAAAAGGCAATCCCTGGCGTATTTAAAATTTGCGACAGTAAAAAATTATTTTTTGAATAATTTACTATAGAAAAGGCAATCCCTGGCGCACATAAAATTTGCGACAGTATAAAATTATTTTTTGCAAAATTTACTATAGAAAAGGCAATCCCTGGCGTAATTAAAATTTGTGACAGTATAAAATTATTTTTTGAATAATTTACTATAGAAAAGGCAATCCCTGGCGTAATTAAAATTTGCGACAGTATAAAATTATTTTTTGAATAATTTACTATAGAAAAGGCAATCCCTGGCGTAATTAAAATTTGCGACAGTAGAAAATTATTTTTTGAATAATTTACTATAGAAAAGGCAATCCCTGGCGTAATTAAAATTTGCGACAGTAAAAAATTATTTTTTGAATAATTTACTATAGAAAAGGCAATCCCTGGCGTATTTAAAATTTCCGACAGTAGAAAATTATTTTTTGAATAATTTACTATAGAAAAGGCAATCCCTGGCGTATTTAAAATTTGCGACAGTAAAAAATTATTTTTTGAATAATTTACTATAGAAAAGGCAATCCCTGGCGCACTTAAAATTTGCGACAGTAAAAAATTATTTTTTGAATAATTTACTATAGAAAAGGCAATCCATGGCGTAATTAAAATTTGCGACAGTAGAAAATGATTTTTTGAATAATTTACTATAGAAAAGGCGTATTTAAAATTTGCGACAGTAAAAAATTATTTTTTGAATAATTTACTATAGAAAAGGCAATCCCTGGCGCACTTAAAATTTGCGACAGTATAAAATTATTTTTTGAATAATTTACTATAGAAAAGGCAATCCCTGGCGTAATTAAAATTTGCGACAGTATAAAATTATTTTTTGAATAATTTACTATAGAAAAGGCAATCCCTGGCGTAATTAAAATTTGCGACAGTAAAAAATTATTTTTTGAATAATTTACTATAGAAAAGACAATCCCTGGCGTATTTAAAATTTCCGACAGTAGAAAATTATTTTTTGAATAATTTACTATAGAAAAGGCAATCCCTGGCGTATTTAAAATTTGCGACAGTAAAAAATTATTTTTTGAATAATTTACTATAGAAAAGGCAATCCCT
The DNA here is from genome assembly GCA_963930735.1 of Dioctria linearis. Lineage (NCBI taxonomy): Eukaryota > Metazoa > Arthropoda > Insecta > Diptera > Asilidae > Dioctria > Dioctria linearis. The sequence goes on along the minus strand of CAWVNZ010002214.1, from coordinate 26,766 downwards.
GGCGCACTTAAAATTTGCGACAGTAAAAAATTATTTTTTGAATAATTTACTATAGAAAAGGCAATCCCTGGCGTAATTAAAACTTGCGACAGTAGAAAATGATTTTTTGAATAATTTACTATAGAAAAGGCGTATTTAAAATTTGCGACAGTAAAAAATTAATATTTTGAAAAATTTACTGTAGAAAAGGCAATCCCTGGCGCACTTAAAATTTGCGACAGTATAAAATTAATTTGTGAGAAATTTACTATAGAAAAGGCAATCCCTGGGATATTTAAAATTTGCGACAGTAAAAAATTATTTTTTGAAAAATTTACTATAGAAAAGGCAATCCCTGGCGTAATTAAAATTTGCGACAGTAAAAAATTATTTTTTGAATAATTTACTATAGAAAAGGCAATCCCTGGCGTAATTAAAATTTGCGACAGTATAAAATTATTTTTTGAATAATTTACTATAGAAAAGGCAATCCCTGGCGTAATTAAAATTTGCGACAGTAAAAAATTATTTTTTGAATAATTTACTATAGAAAAGACAATCCCTGGCGTATTTAAAATTTCCGACAGTAGAAAATTATTTTTTGAATAATTTACTATAGAAAAGGCAATCCCTGGGATATTTAAAATTTGCGACAGTAAAAAATTATTTTTTGAAAAATTTACTATAGAAAAGGCAATCCCTGGCGCACTTAAAATTTGCGACAGTAAAAAATTATTTTTTGAATAATTTACTATAGAAAAGGCAATCCCTGGCGTATTTAAAATTTGCGACAGTAAGAAATTAATTTGTGAGAAATTTACTATAGAAAAGGCAATCCCTGGGATATTTAAAATTTGCGACAGTAAAAAATTATTTTTTGAATAATTTACTATAGAAAGGCAATCCCTGGCGCACTTAAAATTTGCGACAGTAAAAAATTATTTTTTGAATAATTTACTATAGAAAAGGCAATCCCTGGCGTAATTAAAATTTGCGACAGTATAAAATTATTTTTTGCAAAATTTACTATAGAAAAGGCAATCCCTGGCGCAATTACAATTTGCGACAGTAGAAAATTATTTTTTGAATAATTTACTATAGAAAAGGCAATCCCTGGCGCACTTAAAATTTGCGCCAGTAAAAAATTATTTTTTGAATAATTTACTATAGAAAATGCAATCCCTGGCGTATTTAAAATTTGCGACAGTAAGAAATTAATTTTTGAATAATTTACTATAGAAAAGACAATCCCTGGCGTATTTAAAATTTCCGACAGTAGAAAATTATTTTTTGAATAATTTACTATAGAAAAGGCAATCCCTGGCGTATTTAAAATTTGCGACAGTAAAAAATTATTTTTTGAATAATTTACTATAGAAAAGGCAATCCCTGGCTCACTTAAAATTTGCGACAGTAAAAAATTATTTTTTGAATAATTTACTATAGAAAAGGCAATCCCTGGCGTAATTAAAACTTGCGACAGTAGAAAATGATTTTTTGAATAATTTACTATAGAAAAGGCGTATTTAAAATTTGCGACAGTAAAAAATTAATATTTTGAAAAATTTACTGTAGAAAAGGCAATCCCTGGCGCACTTAAAATTTGCGACAGTATAAAATTAATTTGTGAGAAATTTACTATAGAAAAGGCAATCCCTGGGATATTTAAAATTTGCGACAGTAAAAAATTATTTTTTGAAAAATTTACTATAGAAAAGGCAATCCCTGGCGTAATTAAAATTTGCGACAGTAAAAAATTATTTTTTGAATAATTTACTATAGAAAAGGCAATCCCTGGCGTAATTAAAATTTGCGACAGTATAAAATTATTTTTTGCAAAATTTACTATAGAAAAGGCAATCCCTGGCGCAATTACAATTTGCGACAGTAGAAAATTATTTTTTGAATAATTTACTATAGAAAAGGCAATCCCTGGCGCACTTAAAATTTGCGACAGTAAAAAATTATTTTTTGAATAATTTACTATAGAAAAGGCAATCCCTGGCGTATTTAAAATTTGCGACAGTAAGAAATTAATTTGTGAGAAATTTACTATAGAAAAGGCAATCCCTGGGATATTTAAAATTTGCGACAGTAAAAAATTATTTTTTGAATAATTTACTATAGAAAGGCAATCCCTGGCGCACTTAAAATTTGCGACAGTAAAAAATTATTTTTTGAATAATTTACTATAGAAAAGGCAATCCCTGGCGTAATTAAAATTTGCGACAGTAAAAAATTATTTTTTGAATAATTTACTATAGAAAAGGCAATCCCTGGCGCAATTACAATTTGCGACAGTTGAAAATTATTTTTTGAATAATTTACTATAGAAAAGGCAATCCCTGGCGCACTTAAAATTTGCGACAGTAGAAAATTATTTTTTGAATAATTTACTATAGAAAAGGCAATCCCTGGCGCACTTAAAATTTGCGACAGTAGAAAATTATTTTTTGAATAATTTACTATAGAAAAGGCAATCCCTGGCGCAATTAAAATTTGCGAGAGTAGAAAATTATTTTTTGAATAATCTACTATAGAAAAGGCAATCCCTGTCGTAATTAAAATTTGCGACAGTAAAAAATTATTTTTTGAATAATTTACTATAGAAAAGGCAATCCCTGGCGTAGTTAAAATTTGCGACAGTAGAAAATTATTTTTTGAATAATTTACTATAGAAAAGGCAATCCCTGGCGGATTTGAAATTTGCGACAGTAAAAAATTATTTTTTGAATAATTTACTATAGAAAAGGCAATCCCTGGCGCAATTAAAATTTGCGACAGTTGAAAATTATTTTTTGAATAATTTACTGTAGAAAAGGCAATCCCTGGCGTAATTAAAATTTGCGACAGTAGAAAATTATTTTTTGAATAATTTACTATAGAAAAGGCAATCCCTGGGATATTTAAAATTTGCGACAGTAAAAAATTATTTTTTGAATAATTTACTGTAGAAAAGGCAATCCCTGGCGTAATTAAAATTTGCGACAGTAGAAAATTATTTTTTGCAAAATTTACTATAGAAAAGGCAATCCCTGGCGCAATTAAAATTTGCGACAGTAAAAAATTATTTTTTGAATAATTTACTATAGAAAAGGCAATCCCTGGCGTAATTAAAATTTCCGACAGTAGAAAATTATTTTTTGAATAATTTACTGTAGAAAAGGCAATCCCTGGCGTAGTTAAAATTTGCGACAGTAGAAAATTATTTTTGAAAAATATACTGTAGAAAAGGCAATCCCTGGCGCAATTAAAATTTGCGACAGTAGAAAATTATTTTTTGAATAATTTACTATAGAAAAGGCAATCCCTGATGCAATTAAAATTTGCGACAGTAAAAAATTATTTTTTGAATAATTTACTATAGAAAAGGCAATTCCTGGCGTATTTAAAATTTGCGACAGTATAAAATTAATTTTTGAAAAATTTACTGTAGAAAAGGCAATCCCTGGCGCAATTAAAATTTGCGACAGTAGAAAATTATTTTTTGAAAAATTTACTGTAGAAAAGGCAATCCCTGGCGCAATTAAAATTTGCGACAGTAGAAAATTATTTTTTGAATAATTTACTGTAGAAAAGGCAATCCCTGGCGCAATTAAAATTTGCGACAGTAGAAAATTATTTTTTGAATAATTTACTATAGAAAAGGCAATCCCTGGCGCAATTAAAATTTGCGACAGTAAAAAATTATTTTTTGAATAATTTACTATAGAAAAGGCAATCCCTGGCGTATTTAAAATTTGCGACAGTAGAAAATTATTTTTTGAATAATTTACTATAGAAAAGGCAATCCCTGGCGTATTTAAAATTTGCGACAGTAAGAAATTAATTTGTGAGAAATTTACTATAGAAAAGGCAATCCCTGGGATATTTAAAATTTGCGACAGTAAAAAATTATTTTTTGAAAAATTTACTATAGAAAAGGCAATACCTGGCGTAATTAAAATTTGCGACAGTAAAAAATTATTTTTTGAATAATTTACTATAGAAAAGGCAATCCCTGGCGTAATTAAAATTTGCGACAGTATAAAATTATTTTTTGCAAAATTTACTATAGAAAAGGCAATCCCTGGCGCAATTACAATTTGCGACAGTAGAAAATTATTTCTTGAATAATTTACTATAGAAAAGGCAATCCCTGGCGCACTTAAAATTTGCGACAGTAAAAAATTATTTTTTGAATAATTTACTATAGAAAAGGCAATCCCTGGCGTATTTAAAATTTGCGACAGTAAGAAATTAATTTGTGAGAAATTTACTATAGAAAAGGCAATCCCTGGGATATTTAAAATTTGCGACAGTAAAAAATTATTTTTTGAATAATTTACTATAGAAAAGGCAATCCCTGGCGCACTTAAAGTTTGCGACAGTAAAAAATTATTTTTTGAATAATTTACTATAGAAAAGGCAATCCCTGGCGTAATTAAAATTTGCGACAGTAAAAAATTATTTTTTGAATAATTTACTATAGAAAAGGCAATCCCTGGCGTAATTAAAATTTGCGACAGTAGAAAATTATTTTTTGAATAATTTACTATAGAAAAGGCAATCCCGGGCGTATTTAAAATTTGCGACAGTAAAAAATTAAAATTTTGAAAAATTTACTGTAGAAAAGGCAATCCCTGGCGCAATTAAAATTTGCGACAGTAAAAAATTATTTTTTGAATAATTTACTATAGAAAAGGCAATCCCTGGCGTAATTAAAATTTGCGACATTAGAAAATTATTTTTTGAATAATTTACTATAGAAAAGGCAATCCCTGGCGTAATTAAAATTTGCGACAGTAAAAAATTATTTTTTGAATAATTTACTATAGAAAAGGCAATCCCTGGCGTAATTAAAATTTGCGACAGTAGAAAATTATTTCTTGAATAATTTACTATAGAAAAGGCAATCCCTGGCGCACTTAAAATTTGCGACAGTAAAAAATTATTTTTTGAATAATTTACTATAGAAAAGGCAATCCCTGGCGTATTTAAAATTTGCGACAGTAAGAAATTAATTTGTGAGAAATTTACTATAGAAAAGGCAATCCCTGGGATATTTAAAATTTGCGACAGTAAAAAATTATTTTTTGAATAATTTACTATAGAAAAGGCAATCCCTGGCGCACTTAAAGTTTGCGACAGTAAAAAATTATTTTTTGAATAATTTACTATAGAAAAGGCAATCCCTGGCGCAATTACAATTTGCGACAGTAGAAAATTATTTCTTGAATAATTTACTATAGAAAAGGTAATCCCTGGCGCACTTAAAATTTGCGACAGTAAAAAATTATTTTTTGAATAATTTACTATAGAAAAGGCAATCCCTGGCGTATTTAAAATTTGCGACAGTAAGAAATTAATTTGTGAGAAATTTACTATAGAAAAGGCAATCCCTGGGATATTTAAAATTTGCGACAGTAAAAAATTATTTTTTGAATAATTTACTATAGAAAAGGCAATCCCTGGCGCACTTAAAGTTTGCGACAGTAAAAAATTATTTTTTGAATAATTTACTATAGAAAAGGCAATCCCTGGCGTAATTAAAATTTGCGACAGTAAAAAATTATTTTTTGAATAATTTACTATAGAAAAGGCAATCCCTGGCGTAATTAAAATTTGCGACAGTAGAAAATTATTTTTTGAATAATTTACTATAGAAAAGGCAATCCCTGGCGTATTTAAAATTTGCGACAGTAAAAAATTAAAATTTAGAAAAATTTACTGTAGAAAAGGCAATCCCAGGCGCAATTAAAATTTGCGACAGTAAAAAATTATTTTTTGAATAATTTACTATAGAAAAGGCAATCCCTGGCGCACTTTAAATTTGCGACAGTATAAAATTATTTTTTAAATAATTTACTATAGAAAAGGCAATCCCTGGCGTAATTAAAATTTGCGACAGTAGAAAATTATTTTTTGAATAATTTACTATAGAAAAGGCAATCCCTGGCGTATTTAAAATTTGCGACAGTTGAAAATTATTTTTTGAATAATTTACTATAGAAAAGGCAATCCCTGGCGCAATTAAAATTTGCGACATTAGAAAATTATTTTTTGAAAATTTTACTATAGAAATGGCAATCCCTGGCGCAATTAAAATTTGCGACAGTAAAAAATTATTTTTTGAATAATTTACTATAGAAAAGGCAATCCCTGGGATATTTAAAATTTGCGACAGTAGAAAATTATTTTTTGAATAATTTACTATAGAAAAGGCAATCCCTGGCGCAATTAAAATTTGCGACAGTAGAAAATTATTTTTTGAAAAGTTTACTATAGAAAAGGCAATCCCTGGCGCAATTAAAATTTGCGACAGTAAAAAATTATTTTTTGCAAAATTTACTGTAGAAAAGGCAATGCCTGGCGCACTTAAAATTTGCGACAGTAGAAAATTATTTTTTGAAAAATTTACTATAGAAAAGGCAATCCCTGGCGTAATTAAAATTTGCGACAGTATAAAATTATTTTTTGAATAATTTACTATAGAAAAGGCAATCCCTGGCGCAATTAAAATTTGCGACAGTAGAAAATTATTTTTTGAATAATTTACTATAGAAAAGGCAATCCCTGGGAAATTTAAAATTTGCGACAGTAAAAAATTATTTTTTGAAAAATTTACTATAGAAAAGGCAATCCCTGGCGTAATTAAAACTTGCGACAGTATAAAATTATTTTTTGAATAATTTACTATAGAAAAGGCAATCCCTGGCGTAATTAAAATTTGCGACAGCAAAAAATTATTTTTTGAATAATTTACTATAGAAAAGGCAATCCCTGGCGTATTTAAAATTTGCGACAGTAAAAAATTATTTTTTGAATAATTTACTATAGAAAAGGCAATCCCTGGCGCACTTAAAATTTGCGACAGTATAAAATTATTTTTTGCAAAATTTACTATAGAAAAGGCAATCCCTGGCGTAATTAAAATTTGTGACAGTATAAAATTATTTTTTGAATAATTTACTATAGAAAAGGCAATCCCTGGCGTAATTAAAATTTGCGACAGTATAAAATTATTTTTTGAATAATTTACTATAGAAAAGGCAATCCCTGGCGTAATTAAAATTTGCGAGAGTAGAAAATTATTTTTTGAATAATTTACTATAGAAAAGGCAATCCCTGGCGTAATTAAAATTTGCTACAGTAAAAAATTATTTTTTGAATAATTTACTATAGAAAAGGCAATCCCTGGCGTATTTAAAATTTGCGACAGTAGAAAATTATTTTTTGAATAATTTACTATAGAAAAGGCAATCCCTGGCGCATTTAAAATTTGCGACAGTAAACAAATTATTTTTTGAATAATTTACTATAGGAAAGGCAATCCCTGCCGCACTTAAAATTTGCGACAGTAAAAAATTATTTTTTGAATAATTTACTATAGAAAAGGCAATCCCTGGCGTAATTAAAATTTGCGACAGTAGAAAATGATTTTTTGAATAATTTACTATAGAAAAGGCAATCGCTGGCGTATTTAAAATTTGCGACAGTAAAAAATTAATATTTTGAAAAATTTACTGTAGAAAAGGCAATCCCTGGCGCAATTAAAATTTGCGACAGTAAAAAATTATTTTTTGAATAATTTACTATAGAAAAGGCACTCCCTGGCGCAATTAAAATTTGCGACAGTATAAAATTATTTTTTGAATAATTTACTATAGAAAAGGCAATCCCTGGCGTAATTTAAATTTGCGACAGTAGAAAATTATTTTTTGAATAATTTACTATAGAAAAGGCAATCCCTGGCGTAATTAAAATTTGCGACAGTATAAAATTATTTTTTGAATAATTTACTATAGAAAAGGCAATCCCTGGCGTAATTAAAATTTGCGACAGTAGAAAATTATTTTTTGAATAATTTACTATAGAAAAGGCAATCCCTGGCGTAATTAAAATTTGCGACAGTAAAAAATTATTTTTTGAATAATTTACAATAGAAAAGGCAATCCCTGGCGTATTTAAAATTTGCGACAGTAGAAAATTATTTTTTGAATAATTTACTATAGAAAAGGCAATCCCTGGCGTATTTAAAATTTGCGACAGTAAGAAATTAATTTGTGAGAAATTTACTATAGAAAAGGCAATCCCTGGGATATTTAAAATTTGCGACAGTAAAAAATTATTTTTTGAAAAATTTACTATAGAAAAGGCAATCGCTGGCGTAATTAAAATTTGCGACAGTAAAAAATTATTATTTGAATAATTTACTATAGAAAAGGCAATCCCTGGCGTAATTAAAATTTGCGACATTATAAAATTATTTTTTGCAAAATTTACTATAGAAAAGGCAATCCCTGGCGCAATAACAATTTGCGACAGTAGAAAATTATTTTTTGAATAATTTACTATACAAAAGGCAATCCCTGGCGCACTTAAAATTTGCGACAGTAAAAAATTATTTTTTGAATAATTTACTATAGAAAAGGCAATCCCTGGCGTATTTAAAATTTGCGACAGTAAGAAATTAATTTGTGAGAAATTTACTATAGAAAAGGCAATCCCTGGGATATTTAAAATTTGCGACAGTAAAAAATTATTTTTTGAATATTTTACTATAGAAAAGGCAATCCCTGGCGCACTTAAAATTTGCGACAGTAAAAAATTATTTTTTGAATAATTTACTATAGAAAAGGCAATCCCTGGCTTAATTAAAATTTGCGACAGTAAAAAATTATTTTTTGAATAATTTACTATAGAAAAGGCAATCCCTGGCGCAATTACAATTTGCGACAGTTGAAAATTATTTTTTGAATAATTTACTATAGAAAAGGCAATCCCTGGCGCACTTAAAATTTGCGACAGTAGAAAATTATTTTTTGAATAATTTACTATAGAGAAGGCAATCCCTGGCGCACTTAAAATTTGCGACAGTAGAAAATTATTTTTTGAATAATTTATTATAGAAAAGGCAATCCCTGGCGCAATTAAAATTTGCGACAGTAGAAAATTATTTTTTGAATAATTTACTATAGAAAAGGCAATCCCTGGCGTAATTAAAATTTGCGACAGTAAAAAATTATTTTTTGAATAATTTACTATAGAAAAGGCAATCCCTGGCGTAATTAAAATTTGCGACAGTAGAAAATTATTTTTTGAATAATTTACTATAGAAAAGGCAATCCCTGGCGGATTTGAAATTTGCGACAGTAAAAAATTATTTTTTGAATAATTTACTACAGAAAAGGCAATCCCTGGCGTAATTAAAATTTGCGACAGTTGAAAATTATTTTTTGAATAATTTACTGTAGAAAAGGCAATCCCTGGCGTAATTAAAATTTGCGACAGTAGAAAATTATTTTTTGAATAATTTACTATAGAAAAGGCAATCCCTGGGATATTTAAAATTTGCGACAGTAAAAAATTATTTTTTGAATAATTTACTGTAGAAAAGGCAATCCCTGGCGTAATTAAAATTTGCAACAGTAGAAAATTATTTTTTCAAAATTTACTATAGAAAAGGCAATCCCTGGCGCAATTAAAATTTGCGACAGTAAAAAATTACTTTTTGAATAATTTACTATATAAAAGGCAATCCCTGGCGTAATTAAAATTTGCGACAGTAGAAAATTATTTTTTGAATAATTTACTGTAGAAAAGGCAATCCCTGGCGTAGTTAAAATTTGCGACAGTAGAAAATTATTTTTTGAAAAATTTACTGTAGAAAAGGCAATCCCTGGCGCAATTAAAATTTGCGACAGTATAAAATTATTTTTTGAATAATTTACTATAGAAAAGGCAATCCCTGGCGCAATTAAAATTTGCGACAGTAAAAAATTATTTTTTGAATAATTTACTATAAAAAAGGCAATCCCTGGCGCAATTAAAATTTGCGACAGTAAAAAATTATTTTTTGAATAATTTACTATAGAAAAGGCAATCCCTGGCGTAATTAAAATTTGCGACAGTAGAAAATTATTTTTTGAAAAATTTACTGTAGAAAAGGCAATCCCTGGCGCAATTAAAATTTGCGACAGTAGAAAATTATTTTTTGAATAATTTACTAAAGAAAAGGCAATCCCTGGCGCAATTAAAATTTGCGACAGTAAAAAATTATTTTTTGAATAATTTACTATAGAAAAGGCAATCCCTGGCGTATTTAAAATTTGCGACAGTATAAAATTAATTTTTGAAAAATTTACTGTAGAAAAGGCAATCCCTGGCGCAATTAAAACTTGCGACAGTAGAAAATTATTTTTTGAAAAATTTACTGTAGAAAAGTTAATCCCTGGCGCAATTAAAATTTGCGACAGTAGAAAATTATTTTTTGAATAATTTACTGTAGAAAAGGCAATCCCTGGCGCAATTAAAATTTGCGACAGTAGAAAATTATTTTTTGAATAATTTACTATAGAAAAGGCAATCCCTGGCGCAATTAAAATTTGCGACAGTAAAAAATTATTTTTTGAATAATTTACTATAGAAAAGGCAATCCCTGGGATATTTAAAATTTGCGATAGTAGAAAATTATTTTTTGAATAATTTACTATAGAAAAGGCAATCCCTGGCGTATTTAAAATTTGCGACAATAGAAAATTATTTTTTGAATAATTTACTATAGAAAAGGCAATCCCTGGCGCAATTAAAATTTGCGACAGTAGAAAATTATTTTTTGAATAATTTACTATAGAAAAGGCAATCCCTGGCGTAATTAAAATTTGCGACAGTAAAAAATTATTTTTTGAATAATTTACTATAGAAAAGGCAATCCCTGGGATATTTAAAATTTGCGAGAGTAGAAAATTATTTTTTGAATAATTTACTATAGAAAAGGCAATCCCTGGCGTAATTAAAATTTGCGACAGTAAAAAATTATTTTTTGAATAATTTACTATAGAAAAGGCAATCCCTGGCGTATTGAAAATTTGCGACAGTAAGAAATTAATTTGTGAGAAATTTACTATAGAAAAGGCAATCCCTGGGATATTTAAAATTTGCGACAGTAAAAAATTATTTTTTGAATAATTTACTATAGAAAAGGCAATCCCTGGCGCACTTAAAATTTGCGATAGTAAAAAATTTTTTTTGAATAATTTACTATAGAAAAGGCAATCCCTGGCGTAATTAAAATTTGCGACAGTAAAAAATTATTTTTTGAATAATTTACTATAGAAAAGGCAATCCCTGGCGCAATTACGATTTGCGACATTTGAAAATTATTTTTTGCATAATTTACTATAGAAAAGGCAATCCCTGTCGCACTTAAAATTTGCGACAGTAGAAAATTATTTTTTGAATAATTTACTATAGAAAAGCAATCCCTGGGATATTTAAAATTTTCGACAGTAAAAAATTATTTTTTGAATAATTTACTATAGAAAAGGCAATCCCTGGCGCAATTAAAATTTGCGGCAGTAAAAAATTATTTTTTGAATAATTTACTATAGAAAAGGCAATCCCTGGCGTAATTAAAATTTGCGACAGTAAAAAATTATTTTTTGAATAATTTACTGTAGAAAAGGCAATCCCTGGGATATTTAAAATTTGCGAGAGTAGAAAATTATTTTTTGAATAATTTACTATAGAAAAGGCAATCCCTGGCGTAATTAAAATTTGCGACAGTAAAAAATTATTTTTTGAATAATTTACTATAGAAAAGGCAATCCCTGGCGTAATTAAAATTTGCGACAGTAGAAAATTATTTTTTGAATAATTTACTGTAGAAAAGGCAATCCCTGGCGTAGTTAAAATTTGCGACAGTAGAAAATTATTTTTTGAAAAATTTACTGTAGAAAAGGCAATCCCTGGCGCAATTAAAATTTGCGACAGTAGAAAATTATTTTTTGAATAATTTACTATAGAAAAGGCAATCCCTGCCGCAATTAAAATTTGCGACAGTAAAAAATTATTTTTTGAATAATTTACTATAGAAAAGGCAATCCCTGGCGTATTTAAAATTTGCGACAGTATAAAATTAATTTTTGAAAAATTTACTGTAGAAAAGGCAATCCCTGGCGCAATTAAAATTTGCGACAGTAGAAAATTATTTTTTGAAAAATTTACTGTAGAAAAGGCAATCCCTGGCGCAATTAAAATTTGCGATAGTAGAAAATTATTTTTTGAATAATTTACTGTAGAAAAGGCAATCCCTGGCGCAATTAAAATTTGCGACAGTAGAAAATTATTTTTTGAATAATTTACTATAGAAAAGGCAATCCCTGGCGCAATTAAAATTTGCGACAGTAAAAAATTATTTTTTGAATAATTTACTATAGAAAAGGCAATCCCTGGGATATTTAAAATTTGCGACAGTAGAAAATTATTTTTTGAATAATTTACTATAGAAAAGGCAATCCCTGGCGTATTTAAAATTTGCCACAGTAGAAAATTATTTTTTGAATAATTTACTATAGAAAAGACAATCCCTGGCGTATTTAAAATTTGCGACAGTAAAAAATTAATTTTTGAAAAATTTACTGTAGAAAAGGCAATCCCTGGCGCAATTAAAATTTGCGAGAGTAGAAAATTATTTTTTGAAAAATTTACTGTAGAAAAGGCAATCCCTGGCGCAATTAAAATTTGCGACAGTAGAAAATTATTTTTTGAATAATTTACTATAGAAAAGGCAATCCCTGGCGCAATTAAAATTTGCGACAGTGAAAAATTATTTTTTGCAAAATTTACTATAGAAAAGGCAATCCCTGGCGCACTTAAAATTTGCGACAGTAAAAAATTATTTTGTGAGAAATTTACTATAGAAAAGGCAATCCCTGGGATGTTTAAAATTTGCGACAGTAGAAAATTATTTTTTGAATAATTTACTATAGAAAAGGCAATCCCTGGCGCAATTACAATTTGCGACAGTAAAAAATTATTTTTTGAAAAATTTACTGTAGAAAAGGCAATCCCTGGCGCAATTAAAATTTGCGACAGTAGAAAATTATTTTTTGAATAATTTACTATAGAAAAGGCAATCCCTGGCGTAATTAAAATTTGCGACAGTAAAAAACTATTTTTTGAATAATTTACTCTAGAAAAGGCAATCCCTGGCGTATTTAAAATTTGCGACAGTAAGAAATTAATTTGTGAGAAATTTACTATAGAAAAGGCAATCCCTGGGATATTTAAAATTTGCGACAGTACAAAATTATTTTTTGAATAATTTACTATAGAAAAGGCAATCCCTGGCGCACTTAAAATTTGCGACAGTAAAAAATTATTTTTTGAATAATTTACTATAGAAAAGGCAATCCCTGGCGTAGTTAAAATTTGCGACAGTAAAAAATTATTTTTTGAATAATTTACTATAGAAAAGGCAATCCCTGGCGCAATTACAATTTGCGACAGTTGAAAATTATTTTTTGAATAATTTACTATAGAAAAGGCAATCCCTGGCGCACTTAAAATTTGCGACAGTAGAAAATTATTTTTTGAATAATTTACTATAGAAAAGGCAATCCCTGGGATATTTAAAATTTGCGACAGTAAAAAATTATTTTTTGAATAATTTACTATAGAAAAGGCAATCCCTGGCGTAATTAAAATTTGCGACAGTAAAAAATTATTTTTTGAATAATTTACTATAGAAAAGGCAATCCCTGGCGTAATTAAAATTTGCGACAGTAAAAAATTAGTTTTTGAATAATTTACTATAGAAAAGGCAATCCCTGGCGTATTTAAAATTTTCGACAGTAAAAAATAATTTTTTGAATAATTTACTATAGAAAAGGCAATCCCTGGCGCAATTAAAATTTGCGACAGTAAAAAATTATTTTTTGAATAATTTACTATAGAAAAGGCAATCCCTGGCGCACTTAAAATTTGCGACAGTATAAAATTATTTTTTGAATAATTTACTATAGAAAAGGCAATCCCTGGCGTAATTAAAATTTGCGACAGTAGAAAATTATTTTTTGAATAATTTACTATAGAAAAGGCAATCCCTGGGATATTTAAAATTTGCGACAGTAGAAAATTATTTTTTGAATAATTTACTATAGAAAAGGCAATCCCTGGCGCAATTAAAATTTGCGACAGTAGAAAATTATTTTTTGAAAAGTTTACTATAGAAAAGGCAATCCCTGGCGTAATTAAAATTTGCGACAGTAGAAAATTATTTATTGAATAATTTACTATAGAAAAGGCAATCCCTGGCGGATTTGAAATTTGCGACAGTAAAAAATTATTTTTTGAATAATTTACTATAGAAAATGCAATCCCTGGCGTAATTAAAATTTGCGACATTTGAAAATTATTTTTTGAATAATTTACTGTAGAAAAGGCAATACCTGGCGTAATTAAAATTTGCGACAGTAGAAAATTATTTTTTGAATAATTTACTATAGAAAAGGCAATCCCTGGGATATTTAAAATTTGCGACAGTAAAAAATTATTTTTTGAATAATTTACTGTAGAAATGGCAATCCCTGTCGTAATTAAAATTTGCGACAGTAGAAAATTATTTTTTGCAAAATTTACTATAGAAAAGGCAATCCCTGGCGCAATTAAAATTTGCGACAGTAAAAAATTATTTTTTGAATAATTTACTATAGAAAAGGCAATCCCTGGCGTAATTAAAATCTGCGACAGTAGAAAATTATTTTTTGAATAATTTACTGTAGAAAAGGCAATCCCTGGCGTAATTAAAATTTGCGACAGTAGAAAATTATTTTTTGAAAAATTTACTGTAGAAAAGGCAATCCCTGGCGCAATTAAAATTTGCGACAGTAGAAAATAATTTTTTGAATAATTTACTATAGAAAAGGCAATCCCTGGCCCAATTAAAATTTGCGACAGTAAAAAATTATTTTTTGAATAATTTACTATAGAAAAGGCAATCCCTGGCGTATTTAAAATTTGCGACAGTATAAAATTAATTTTTGAAAAATTTACTGTAGAAAAGGCAATCCCTGGCGCAATTAAAATTTGCGACAGTAGAAAATTATTTTTTGAATAATTTACTATAGAAAAGGCAATCCCTGGCGTAATTAAAATTTGCGACAGTATAGAATTATTTTTTGAATAATTTACTATAGAAAAGGCAATCCCTGGCGCACTTAAAATTTGCGACAGTAAAAAATTATTTTTTGAATAATTTACTATAGAAAAGGCAATCCCTGGCGTAATTAAAATTTGCGACAGTAGAAAATTATTTTTTGAATAATTTACTATAGAAAAGGCAATCCCTGGCGTAATTAAAATTTGCGACAGTAAAAAATTATTTTTTGAATAATTTACTATAGAAAAGGCAATCCCTGGCGTAATTAAAATTTGCGACAGTAAAAAATTATTTTTTGCAAAATTTACCATAGAAAAGGCAATCCCTGGCGCACTTAAAATTTGCGACAGTAAAAAATTATTTTTTGAATAATTTACTATAGAAAGGCAATCCCTGGCGTAATTAAAATTTGCGACAGTATAAAATTATTTTTTGCAAAATTTACTATAGAAAAGGCAATCCCTGGCGTAATTAAAATTTGCGACAGTATAAAGTTATTTTTTGAAAAATTTACTACATAAAAGGCAATCCCTGGGATATTTAAAATTTGCGACAGTAAAAAATTATTTTTTGAATAATTTACTATAGAAAAGGCAATCCCTGGCGTAATTAAAATTTGCGACATTAGAAAATTATTTTTTGAATAATTTACTATAGAAAAGGCAATCTCTGGCGTATTTAAAATTTGCGACAGTATAAAATTAATTTTTGAAAAATTTACTATATAAAAGGCAATCCCTGGCGCAATTAAAATTTGCGACAGTAAAAAATTATTTTTTGAATAATTTACTATAGAAAAGGCAATCCCTGGCGTAATTAAAATTTGCGACAGTATAAAATTATTTTTTGAAAAATTTACTATATAAAAGGCAATCCCTGGCGTAATTAAAATTTGCGAGAGTATAAAATTATTTTTTGAATAATTTACTATATAAAAGACAATCCCTGGCGTATTTAAAATTTGCGACAGTATAAAATTATTTTTTGAATAATTTACTATAGAAAAGGCAATCCCTGGCGTAATTAAAATTTGCGACAGTATAAAATTATTTTTTGAATAATTTACTATAGAAAAGGCAATCCCTGGCGTAATTAAAATTTGCGACAGTATAAAGTTATTTTTTGAAAAATTTACTACATAAAAGGCAATCCCTGGCGCACTTAAAATTTGTGACAGTAGAAAATTATTTTTTGAATAATTTACTATAGAAAAGCAAACCCTGGCGTAATTAAAATTTGCGACAGTATAAAATTATTTTTTGCAAAATTTACTATAGAAAAGGCAATCCCTGGCGCAATTAAAATTTGCGACAGTAGAAAATTATTTTTTGAATAATTTATTATAGAAAAGGCAATCCCTGGCGTAATTAAAATTTGCGACAGTATAAAATTATTTTTTGAAAAATTTACTATATAAAAGGCAATCCCTGGCGTAATTAAAATTTGCGACAGTATAAAATTATTTTTTGAATAATTTACTATATAAAAGGCAATCCCTGGCGTATTTAAAATTTGCGACAGTATAAAATTATTTTTTGAATAATTTACTATAGAAAAGGCAATCCCTGGCGTAATTAAAATTTGCGACAGTATAAAATTATTTTTTGAATAATTTACTATAGAAAAGGCAATCCCTGGCGTAATTAAAATTTGCGACAGTATAAAGTTATTTTTTGAAAAATTTACTACATAAAAGGCAATCCCTGGCGCACTTAAAATTTGCGACAGTAGAAAATTATTTTTTGAATAATTTACTATAGAAAAGGCAATCCCTGGCGTAATTAAAACTTGCGACAGTAAAAAATTATTTTTTGAATAATTTACTATAGAAAAGGCAATCCCTGGCGTAATTAAAATTTGCGACAGTAGAAAATTATTTTTTGAATAATTTACTGTAGAAAAGGCAATCCCTGGCGCAGTTAAAACTTGCGATATTAAAAAATTATTTTTTGAATAATTTACTATAGAAAAGGCAATCCCTGGCGTAATTAAAATTTGCGACAGTAGAAAATTATTTTTTGAATAATTTACTATAGAAAAGGCAATCCCTGGCGTATTTAAAATTTGCGACAGTATAAAATTATTTTTTGAAAAATTTACTATAGAAAAGGCAATCCCTGGCGCACTTAAAATTTGCGACAGTAAAAAATTATTTTTTGAATAATTTACTATAAAAAAGGCAATCCCTGGCGTATTTAAAATTTGCGACAGTATAAAATTAATTTTTGAAAAATTTACTATATAAAAGGCAATCCCTGGCGTATTTAAAATTTGCGACAGTATAAAATTATTTTTTGAAAAATTTACTATAGAAAAGGCAATCCCTGGCGCACTTAAAATTTGCGACAGAAAAAAATTATTTTGTGAGAAATTTACTATAGAAAAGGCAATCCCTGGGATATTTAAAATTTGCGAAAGTAGAAAATTATTTTTTGAATAATTTACTATAGAAAAGGCAATCCCTGGCGCAATTAAAATTTGCGACAGTAAAAAATTATTTTTTGAATAATTTACTATAGAAAAGGAAATCCCTGGCGTATTTAACATTTGCGACAGTATAAAATTATTTTTTGAAGAATTTACTGTAGAAAAGGAAATCCTTGGCGCAATTAAAACTTGCGATAGTAAAAAATTATTTTTTGAATAATTTACTATAGAAAAGGCAATCCCTGGCGTAATTAAAATTTGCGACAGTAGAAAATTATTTTTTGAATAATTTACTATAGAAAAGGCAATCCCTGGCGCACTTAAAATTTTCGACAATAAAAAATTATTTTTTGAATAATTTACTATAGAAAAGGCAATCCCTGACGTAATTAAAATTTGCGACAGTTGAAAATTATTTTTTGAATAATTTACTATAGAAAAGGCAATCCTTGGCGCAATTAAAATTTGCGATAGTAAAAAATTATTTTTTGCAAAATTTACTATAGAAAAGGCAATCCCTGGCGTAATTAAAATTTGCGACAGTATAAAATTATTTTTTGTATAATTTACTATAGAAAAGGCAATCCCTGGCGTAATTAAAATTTGCGACAGTATAAAATTATTTTTTGAATAATTTACTATAGAAAAGGCAATCCCTGGCGTAATTAAAATTTGCGACAGTTGAAAATTATTTTTTGAATAATTTACTATAGAAAAGGCAATCCCTGGCGTAATTAAAATTTGCGACAGTAGAAAATTATTTTTTGAATAATTTACTATAGAAAAGGCAATTCCTGGCGTAGTTAAAATTTGCGACAGTTGAAAATTATTTTTTGAATAATTTACTATAGAAAAGGCAATCCCTGGGATATTTAAAATTTGCGACAGTAAAAAATTATTTTTTGAATAATTTACTATAGAAAAGGCAATCCCTGGCGTAATTAAAATTTGCGACAGTAGAAAATTATTTTTTGAATAATTTACTATAGAAAAGGCAATCCCTGGCGTATTTAAAATTTGCGACAGTAGAAAATTATTTTTTGAATAATTTACTATAGAAAAGGCAATCCCTGGCGTAATTAAAATTTGCGACAATAGAAAATTATTTTTTGAATTATTTACTGAAGAAAAGGCAATCCCTGGCGCAATTAAAACTTGCGATAATAAAAAATTATTTTTTGAATAATTTACTATAGAAAAGGCAATCCCTGGCGCACTTAAAATTTGCGACAGTAGAAAATTATTTTTTGAATAATTTACTATAGAAAAGGCAATCCCTGGCGCACTTAAAATTTGCGACAGTAGAAAATTATTTTTTGAATAATTTACTATAAAATAGGCAATCCCTGGCGCAATTAAAATTTGCGACAGTAAAAAATTATTTTTTGAATAATTTACTATAGAAAAGGCAATCCCTGGCGTAGTTAAAATTTGCGACAGTATAAAATTATTTTTTGAATAATTTACTATAGAAAAGGCAATCCCTGGCGCAATTAAAATTTGCGACAGTATAAAATTATTTTTTGAATAATTTACTATAGAAAAGGCAATCCCTGAAAATTTGCGACAGTAGAAAATTATTTTTTGAATAATTTACTACAGAAAAGGCAATCCCTGGCGTAATTAAAATTTGCGACAGTAGAAAATTATTTTTTGAATAATTTACTATAGAAAAGGCAATCCCTGGGATATTTAAAATTTGCGACAGTAAAAAATTATTTTTTGAATAATTTACTATAGAAAAGGCAAACCCTGGCGTAATTAAAATTTGCGACAGTAGAAAATTATTTTTTGAATAATTTACTATAGAAAAGGCAATCCCTGGCGTATTTAAAATTTGCGACAGTAGAAAATTATTTTTTGAATAATTTACTATAGAAAAGGCAATCCCTGGCGTAATTAAAATTTGCGACAATAGAAAATTATTTTTTGAATTATTTACTGTAGAAAAGGCAATCCCTGGCGCAATTAAAATTTGCGACAGTATAAAATTATTTTTTGAAAAATTTACTATAGAAAAGGCAATCCCTGGCGCACTTAACATTTGCGACAGTAGAAAATTATTTTTTGAATAATTTACTATAGAAAAGGCAATCCCTGGCGCACTTAAAATTTGCGACAGTAGAAAATTATTTTTTGAATAATTTACTATAGAAAAGGCAATCCCTGGCGCACTTAAAATTTGCGACAGTATAAAATTATTTTTTGAATAATTTACTATAGAAAAGGCAATCCCTGAAAATTTGCGACAGTAGAAAATTATTTTTTGAATAATTTACTACAGAAAAGGCAATCCCTGGCGTAATTAAAATTTGCGACAGTAGAAAATTATTTTTTGAATAATTTACTATAGAAAAGGCAATTCCTGGCGTAGTTAAAATTTGCGACAGTTGAAAATTATTTTTTGAATAATTTACTATAGAAAAGGCAATCCCTGGGATATTTAAAATTTGCGACAGTAGAAAATTATTTTTTGAATAATTTACTATAGAAAAGGCAATCCCTGGCGTAATTAAAATTTGCGACAATAGAAAATTATTTTTTGAATTATTTACTGTAGAAAAGGCAATCCCTGGCGCAATTAAAATTTGCGACAGTATAAAATTATTTTTTGAAAAATTTACTATAGAAAAGGCAATCCCTGGCGCACTTAACATTTGCGACAGTAGAAAATTATTTTTTGAATAATTTACTATAGAAAAGGCAATCCCTGGCGCACTTAAAATTTGCGACAGTAGAAAATTATTTTTTGAATAATTTACTATAGAAAAGGCAATCCCTGGCGCACTTAAAATTTGCGACAGTAGAAAATTATTTTTTGAATAATTTACTACAGAAAAGGCAATCCCTGGCGTAATTAAAATTTGCGACAGTTGAAAATTATTTTTTGAATAATTTACTATAGAAAAGGCAATCCCTGGCGCACTTAAAATTTGCGACAGTAGAAAATTATTTTTTGAATAATTTACTATAGAAAAGGCAATCCCTGGCGCAATTAAAATTTGCGACAGTATAAAATTATTTTTTGAATAATTTACTATAGAAAAGGCAATCCCTGAAAATTTGCGACAGTAGAAAATTATTTTTTGAATAATTTACTACAGAAAAGGCAATCCCTGGCGTAATTAAAATTTGCGACAGTTGAAAATTATTTTTTGAATAATTTACTATAGAAAAGGCAATCCCTGGCGCACTTAAAATTTGCGACAGTAGAAGATTATTTTTTAAATAATTTACTGTAGAAAAGGCAATCCCTGGCGCAATTAAAACTTGCGATAATAAAAAATTATTTTTTGAATAATTTACTATAGAAAAGGGAATCCCTGGCGCAGTTAAAATTTGCGACAGTAGAAAATTATTTTTTGAATAATTTACTATAGAAAAGGCAATCCCTGGCGCAATTAAAATTTGCGACAGTTGAAAATTATTTTTTGAATAATTTACTATAGAAAAGGCAATCCCTGGCGCAATTAAAATTTGCGAAAGTAAAAAATTATTTTTTGAATAATTTACTATAGAAAAGGCAATCCCTGGCGTAATTAAAATTTGCGACAGTATAAAATTATTTTTTGAATAATTTACTATAGAAAAGGCAATCCCTGGCGTATTTAAAATTTGCGACAGTATAAAATTATTTTTTGAAAAATTTACTATAGAAAAGGCAATCCCTGGCGCACTTAACATTTGCGACAGTAGAAAATTATTTTTTGAATAATTTACTATAGAAAAGGCAATCCCTGGCGTAATTAAAATTTGCGACAGTTGAAAATTATTTTTTGAATAATTTACTATAGAAAAGGCAATCCCTGGCGTAATTAAAATTTGCGACAGTAGAAAATTATTTTTTGAATAATTTACTATAGAAAAGGCAATCCCTGGCGCACTTAAAATTTGCGACAGTAGAAAATTATTTTTTGAATAATTTACTACAGAAAAGGCAATCCCTGGCGTAATTAAAATTTGCGACAGTAGAAAATTATTTTTTGAATAATTTACTATAGAAAAGGCAATTCCTGGCGTAGTTAAAATTTGCGACAGTTGAAAATTATTTTTTGAATAATTTACTATAGAAAAGGCAATCCCTGGGATATTTAAAATTTGCGACAGTAAAAAATTATTTTTTGAATATTTTACTATAGAAAAGGCAATCCCTGGCGTAATTAAAATTTGCGACAGTAGAAAATTATTTTTTGAATAATTTACTATAGAAAAGGCAATCCCTGGCGTATTTAAAATTTGCGACAGTAGAAAATTATTTTTTGAATAATTTACTATAGAAAAGGCAATCCCTGGCGTAATTAAAATTTGCGACAATAGAAAATTATTTTTTGAATTATTTACTGTAGAAAAGGCAATCCCTGGCGCAATTAAAATTTGCGACAGTATAAAATTATTTTTTGAAAAATTTACTATAGAAAAGGCAATCCCTGGCGCACTTAACATTTGCGACAGTAGAAAATTATTTTTTGAATAATTTACTATAGAAAAGGCAATCCCTGGCGCACTTAAAATTTGCGACAGTAGAAAATTATTTTTTGAATAATTTACTATAGAAAAGGCAATCCCTGGCGCACTTAAAATTTGCGACAGTAGAAAATTATTTTTTGAATAATTTACTAAAGAAAAGGCAATCCCTGGCGTAATTAAAATTTGCGACAGTTGAAAATTATTTTTTGAATAATTTACTATAGAAAAGGCAATCCCTGGCGAACTTAAAATTTGCGACAGTAGAAAATTATTTTTTGAATAATTTACTATAGAAAAGGCAATCCCTGGCGCAATTAAAATTTGCGACAGTATAAAAATATTTTTTGAATAATTTACTATAGAAAAGGCAGTCCCTGAAAATTTGCGACAGTAGAAAATTATTTTTTGAATAATTTACTACAGAAAAGGCAATCCCTGGCGTAATTAAAATTTGCGACAGTTGAAAATTATTTTTTGAATAATTTACTATAGAAAAGGCAATCCCTGGCGCACTTAAAATTTGCGACAGTAGAAGATTATTTTTTGAATAATTTACTGTAGAAAAGGCAATCCCTGGCGCAATTAAAACTTGCGATAATAAAAAATTATTTTTTGAATAATTTACTATAGAAAAGGCAATCCCTGGCGCAGTTAAAATTTGCGACAGTAGAAAATTATTTTTTGAATAATTTACTATAGAAAAGGCAATCCCTGGCGCAATTAAAATTTGCGACAGTTGAAAATTATTTTTTGAATAATTTACTATAGAAAAGGCAATCCCTGGCGCAATTAAAATTTGCGACAGTAAAAAATTATTTTTTGAATAATTTACTATAGAAAAGGCAATCCCTGGCGTAATTAAAATTTGCGACAGTATAAAATTATTTTTTGAATAATTTACTATAGAAAAGGCAATCCCTGGCGTATTTAAAATTTGCGACAGTATAAAATTATTTTTTGAAAAATTTACTATAGAAAAGGCAATCCCTGGCGCACTTAACATTTGCGACAGTAGAAAATTATTTTTTGAATAATTTACTATAGAAAAGGCAATCCCTGGCGTAGTTAAAATTTGCGACAGTTGAAAATTATTTTTTGAATAATTTACTATAGAAAAGGCAATCCCTGGCGTAATTAAAATTTGCGACAGTAGAAAATTATTTTTTGAATAATTTACTATAGAAAAGGCAATCCCTGGCGCACTTAAAATTTGCGACAGTAAAAAATTATTTTTTGAATAATTTACTATAGAAAAGGCAATCCCTGGCGTAATTAAAATTTGCGACAGTAGAAAATTATTTTTTGAATAATTTACTATAGAAAAGGCAATTCCTGGCGTAGTTAAAATTTGCGACAGTTGAAAATTATTTTTTGAATAATTTACTATAGAAAAGGCAATCCCTGGGATATTTAAAATTTGCGACAGTAAAAAATTATTTTTTGAATAATTTACTATAGAAAAGGCAATCCCTGGCGTATTTAAAATTTGCGACAGTAGAAAATTATTTTTTGAATAATTTACTATAGAAAAGGCAATCCCTGGCGTAATTAAAATTTGCGACAATAGAAAATTATTTTTTGAATTATTTACTGTAGAAAAGGCAATCCCTGGCGCAATTAAAACTTGCGATAGTAAAAAATTATTTTTTGAATAATTTACTATAGAAAAGGCAATCCCTGGCGCACTTAAAATTTGCGACAGTAGAAAATTATTTTTTGAATAATTTACTATAGAAAAGGCAATCCCTGGCGCACTTAAAATTTGCGACAGTAGAAAATTATTTTTTGAATAATTTACTATAAAAAAGGCAATCCCTGGCGTAATTAAAATTTGCGACAGTAGAAAATTATTTTTTGAATAATTTACTATAGAAAAGGCAATCCCTGGCGCAATTAAAATTTGCGACAGTATAAAATTATTTTTTGAATAATTTACTATAGAAAAGGCAATCCCTGGCGTAATTAAAATTTGCGACAGTATAAAATTATTTTTTGAATAATTTACTATAGAAAAGGCAATCCCTGGCGCAATTAAAACTTGCGATAGTAAAAAATTATTTTTTGAATAATTTACTATAGAAAAGGCAATCCCTGGCGTAATTAAAATTTGCGACAGTAAAAAAATATTTTTTGCAAAATTTACTATAGAAAAGGCAATCCCTGGCGCACTTAAAATTTGCGACAGTATAAAATTAATTTTTGAAATATTTACTATATAAAAGGCAATCCCTGGCGTAATTAAAATTTGCGACAGTTGAAAATTATTTTTTGAATAATTTACTATAGAAAAGGCAATCCCTGGCGCAATTAAAATTTGCGACAGTAAAAAATTATTTTTTGAATAATTTACTATAGAAAAGGCAATCCCTGGCGTAATTAAAATTTGCGACAGTATAAAATTATTTTTTGAATAATTTACTATAGAAAAGGCAATCCCTGGCGTATTTAAAATTTGCGACAGTATAAAATTATTTTTTGAAAAATTTACTATAGAAAAGGCAATCCCTGGCGCACTTAACATTTGCGACAGTAAAAAATTATTTTTTGAATAATTTACTATAGAAAAGGCAATCCCTGGCGCAATTACAATTTGCGACAGTTGAAAATTATTTTTTGAATAATTTACTATAGAAAAGGCAATCCCTGGCGCAATTAAAATTTGCGACAGTAAAAAAATATTTTTTGCAAAATTTACTATAGAAAAGGCAATCCCTGGCGCACTTAAAATTTGCGACAGTAAAAATTTTTTTTTTTGAATAATTTACTATAGAAAAGGCAATCCCTGGCGTAATTAAAATTTGCGAGAGTAAAAAATTATTTTTTGAATAATTTACTATAGAAAAGGCAATCCCTGGCGTAATTAAAATTTGCGACAGTATAAAATTATTTTTTGCAAAATTTACTATAGAAAAGGCAACCCCTGGCGTAATTAAAACTTGCGATAGTAAAAAATTATTTTTTGAAAAATTTACTATAGAAAAGGCAATCCCTGGCGCAATTACAATTTGCGACAGTAAAAAATTATTTTTTGAAAAGTTTACTGTAGAAAGGCAATCCCTGGCGCAATTAAAATTTGCGACAGTAAAAAATTATTTTTTGAAAAATTTACTATAGAAATGGCAATCCCTAGCGTATTTAAAATTTGCGACAGTAAAAAATTATTTTTTGAATAATTTGCTATAGAAAAGGCAATCCCTGGCGTAATTAAAATTTGCGACAGTAAAAAATTATTTTTTGAATAATTTACTATAGAAAAGGCAATCCCTGGCGTAATTAAAATTTGCGACAGTATAGAATTATTTTTTGAATAATTTACTATATAAAAGGCAATCCCTGGCGTAATTAAAATTTGCGACAGTAGAAAATTATTTTTTGAATAATTTACTGTAGAATAGGCAATCCCTGGCGCAATTAAAACTTGCGATAGTAAAAAATTATTTTTTGAATAATTTGCTATAGAAAAGGCAATCCCTGGCGTAATTAAAATTTGCGACAGTTGAAAATTATTTTTTGAATAATTTACTATAGAAAAGGCAATCCCTGGCGCAATTAAAATTTGCGACAGTATAAAATTATTTTTTGAAAAATTTACTATAGAAATGGCAATCCCTGGCGTAATTAAAATTTGCGACAGTAGAAAATTATTTTTTGAATAATTTACTATAGAAAAGGCAATCTCTGGCGCACTTAAATTTGCGACAGTAGAAAATTATTTTTTGCAAAATTTACTATAGAAAAGGCAATCCCTGGCGCAATTAAAATTTGCGACAGTTAAAAAATTATTTTTTGAATAATTTACTATAGAAAAGGCAATCCCTGGGATATTTAAAATTTGCGACAGTAAAAAATTATTTTTTGAATAATTTACTATAGAAAAGGCAATCCCTGGCGTAATTAAAATTTGCGACAGTATAAATTTTTGAATATTTTACTGTAGAAAAGGCAATCCCTGGCGCAATTAAAATTTGCGACAGTATAAAATTATTTTTTGAATAATTTACTATAGAAAAGGCAATCCCTGGCGTATTTAAAATTTGCGACAGTATAAAATTATTTTTTGAAAAATTTACTATAGAAAAGGCAATCCCTGGCGTAATTAAAATTTGCGACAATTGAAAATTATTTTTTGAATAATTTACTATAGAAAAGGCAATCCCTGGCGTAATTAAAATTTGCGACAGTTGAAAATTATTTTTTGAATAATTTACTATAGAAAAGGCAATCCCTGGCGCACTTAAAATTTGCGACAGTAAAAAATTATTTTTTGAATAGTTTACTATAGAAAAGGCAATCCCTGGAGCACTTAAAATTTGCGACAGTATAAAATTATTTTTTGAATAATTTACTAAAGAAAAGGTAATCCCTGTCGTAATTAAAATTTGCGACAGTAGAAAATTATTTTTTGAATAATTTACTATAGAAAAGGCAATCCCTGGCGTATTTAAAATTCGCGACAGTATAAAATTAATTTTTGAAAAATTTACTATATAAAAGGCAATCCCTGGCGTAATTAAAATTTGCGACAGTAGAAATTTATTTCTTGAATAATTTACTGTAGAAAAGGCAATCCCTGGCGCAATTAAAATTTGCGACAGTATAAAATTATTTTTTGAATAATTTACTATAGAAAAGGCTATCCCTGGCGTATTTAAAATTTGCGACAGTATAAAATGATTTTTTGAAAAATTTACTATAGAAAAGGCAATCCCTGGCGTAATTAAAATTTGCGACAGTTGAAAATTATTTTTTGAATAATTTACTATAGAAAAGGCAATCCCTGGCGTAATTAAAATTTGCGACAGTAGAAAATTATTTTTTGAATAATTTACTGTAGAAAAGGCAATCCCAGGCGCAATTAAAATCTGCGACAGTAGAAAATTATTTTTTGAATAATTTACTATAGAAAAGGCAATCCCTGGTGAAATTAAAATTTGCGACAGTAGAAAATTATTTTTTGAATAATTTACTAT